>JAVQJF010035453.1:0-129495 GCA_036023855.1 Gadopsis marmoratus | reverse complement strand
TAATGCATAAAGATTGAGTTCCTCTTTAACTCAACAACCAATGAGACAAACCTCCTGATTAAATTGCAGAGAACTGTGTGTGTGTGTGTGTGTGTGTGTGTGTGTGTGTGGGTGTGTGTGTGTGTGGGTGTGTGTGTGTGGGCGCGCGCGCACACACACGGGTCTGTGTAGCGCATGTGTATCGTCCATGTCTACCTCTCTCACTTGCTGAAACATATCCGTCCAAATTTGACAGCACGGGGGCAGACAGCCATGTTGCAGAATTCTGATCATTTAAATGCTCAGAGGCCTGCTTGAATAGCAGAGGTGTTAAAAAAAAAAAAAATGAAAGACACACGGAGAGAAAGATAGAGAGCAGCCCTCCACATCACATAAGGGATTGCCTGCCACTTTCCTGTGAAAAATAATGCTCACTTGTCAATCTTCCAAGAGCCAGTCAGATAGCCGCCAGTCCCACGGAGACCTATCGAGGTGTATGCTTTGTTTCATCTAGGGCACGCCTCAGAGGAGATCGGGACTGTTGTCTCTAAGAACTGCCTCCAAAATATAGGGTAGGAAAAAAAGGGCACGTTTGGATACAGCCCTTGAGGTGATGCACCATCTTCCTTCACTATATTAAACAAAATATTTACTCATTTGTTTTAACAGGAAAGAGGCATAAAAAGACACAAATAAATGTGATATGTATTTGAAATACAGCTGGAAGGCATGCAAATTTGGATATTTTCTTCTGATGATGAAATTACCACACCTAAAACTTCATTAAAACAAATGCTAAAAGGCTAAAGATAAATAGCATCTATGCCCTGCAGATACTGCTGTACTTTCTATAAAACACTATTTGAACTGCTATTCAATAGCACCATTGTCCCTGAACCTTTTTAAAAAATGAGATTTATCACTGCCCTAATTACTTAAATTACTGTCTGATGATAAATCGACTAGCACGCGGCTATGTACACAAAGGTACTGCATTCCCCCAGAAAAAGCAATTCTCTGTAGTCCATAGCACAAACTATAAAGGTGTCAAGTGATTTATCTATGCGGCAATGCAAATAAAGAAAAACATACCCAGCAGCTTGAGGAAGAGGTCTGCATAGCTGTCCACACAAACATTTCCATGTCACTTTGAAATACACTTCCTATTACAGTTTCATGATGCATGGCACTGAAGCAAGGCGAAAAAGCTTCACTTGCGTAACTGTGGAAAATATAACTTTGCCACCAGAAAGGCTTATATTTTCTGAATAAAGTCGACAACGCTCTAACAAGTCCAGAACAGCTGGCCGCGCCTTCGGCCTACAGCGACTGCGTTGAAAGAGATTCCATCCTAAACATCCCACGGGTCATCATAAATGAGGAGCTTTATATCAGTCCATCTTGTACAGACAGAGGGAAAGAGATTGAATGCTTTGCAAATTATTCACAGGGATTATAAATCACAGCAGTGTCACTGGTAGAGGATGCTCCCTCATTCCTTAATAGAAATGACATGGAAAACAACAGCTGCAACAATAAAACGCTCTGCCATAAAACAAAAACAAAAAAAAGGATAAATAAATGTACAAAAAGAAAAGCCGGAGCTCATCATTAAACATGTCGGCGTGCATCTCAATGTCATCTCTATGACTTGATGTCTGTTTTATGGTGGTATTTGCTTTGTTTTGGTCTTGTGCAGTCAGTTGTCTAATTCATTTATCTCATTCATGTTGTCTTTATGTTTATCTTATTGGATTTTAATTGTTATCGTTCCCTGTCTGTAAAGCACTTTCTCAAACTCTTGAGAAGTGATATTTACCTTGCCTTGTGGTGATGCACAGCCTAAAGTGACTGAAGAGATTTCAGCCTATTGATATTGCTCCGTCAACAAAATGGACTGCGTTATGTGGCAGCTTCATATTTCTCAAGAATTCAGGTGTCATGAAGTGGCACATTTTAATTATGATGGTACTTTTATAAACACAGATACACAGAAAGCTTCGTAGTTGCGGTTGTTCGCATCTTAACCACTAAGCCGCTGGACGCTGCGGTTTTTGACATGTTCAAAAGAGTAGTCTGACTAAAAAGTGATAACCCTATACCGCTGTTATGTGCCATTTGAAATTTAATGATGGCTTTTTGGGTTCCACTGGCTCAGTATTCATGCGCATTAAGAGTACAACATGTTGCCTATAATAGCTTTCCTGTCATGGACTGTCCAAAGGCAGAAATAGACAGCAGTGACACAGCTGTAGTGAAAGGATTACAAGGAAGGACGAAGGGATTTAAGAATCTTGCAAGCATTTGATTGGTCATGAGGAGAAGCGTGACTATGAGGTGCCTGCACGTTGAGGAAAATAAATTAACAGAAAGTGAAGACAAAACCACAACCATCTTCCCATTCATACCTTTTCTCTACCTGCTGTTCAGGATTTGCCAGTCCAGCACAGGGCTAACACCAAAAACAGGCAAACACATTTTAAATCATACCTACAGGCTATTTGCTCATTTCATGTCTTTGGAGCACGAGTGGACACACAGGAAACTCACTTTTAAATGTTGTGAGTTTACACTGCCAACCACTGAACCACCACTGTAACCCCAGTATATTAAAGTGCTGCTTTAATATTTCAAATATTTTACTGCAGCAAGTACACGGTGACCTTAATCCTCGAGTCTGAATCAGAACCTAAAAACTCTAAGAACCAAAGTTACTGGAGTTTTTTTTTTTTTTTTCCCCCTGTGACAGCAGTGATAAAAATGGCTAATAAATGACTGATGAGGGACGATATTCTCCAACGGTGACTCCACCCAAGGCGAGTGTCACCCTGTTTCTCTCTCCATTTACTGCACTTTGTCATTATGCAAGGCAGCAGCTGAGATGGTTAACTACACTAAGGCTGGGTGAGAACGTGTGGTGACTCTGGCTAATGAAGGTGAAACACAATGACATTTAATTTCCACATTAGCCTCCCCCTTTCCCCTCCTCACTTTTCTCTGCGGGCGCATGGTGACCCGATCCTCCCGCTCATCTGTGTCCTGTGATGGCTCCAAACACAGGCGCACACACACACACACGCGCTTGTTGCTGGAGGACTGGATATATTCGTTATCCGTCAATGAGCTTCTCTTGAATTTTTAAAACGGTGTAACCTTTGGTTTCAGGTTGTGCTGCGATTGCTTGTGGCTGCGTAACAGTGCAATACAAGAGAAAATTAAACGGCTATTTCTAAGCAGCAATGCACCTGAACATGGCAAATCCCAATTGCAAGGCATAATGCATGCAATGTGGGATATTTTAAAAAAATCAAATAAAAATCGATGTCAATTGCTGTTTTTCAGGATTTGCTATGTGTTTCTACTATAAATGTCTGCAGGTGCATCAACGTGTACCATTAGCACTACACACCTGATCCCAGTTCTAACCCTGACCTCCAGACAATGAAGGTGTAGTTTTCATTTTGGAAAATTGGCAGTATGTTTTATGCCCCTGTGTACATTTTGAAGGAATACTGAATGGTGTGATTAGCCTGGATGTCTCCGAATAGCAGCTCCTCTCACTGTAGCAATATGTACACCTTAAAGGATAAGGCTGGTGATGGTCTGTCTTGTTTTGCTATTGTCAACCGGAATAACCCAATGACCCATGTGCATTTTTTAGGGACCATTTTCAGCTACATCTGTGGTGCTTTAGTGAGTAATTGTGCCAGCAGGACAATATGTGCTCAGTGCTCGTGTTCATCATTATGAACTTGTCATACAGTGCAATGCTGACTCACTGATGTGTGATTAATAGTTTTTGGACAACAAAGGACATCTATAGCACAGAGGAATAAGCTACACCATACCAGGCGTTGGATACATTATTGCTAGTAGGATTTGTTCATTGTTGGTTTGGGTCCTGTTATGGTGTTTGTCCTGGTTTTCTTTTGGTGTTTTTGGGGGGGGTGGGTTAGAGTCTGCTCCTATAGCTTTAAAGAGATAACTTGCTTGGAGCTGTAGTATCCACATAGCCATAGGTCTATGATAACATGATAAGACATGATTGAAAGACACAAAGGAGAATTGTGAGGTTTTGGACACTGAGAGGGCAGAGATGACCCAGAGGAGCTTCCCGGGGCAGCTGAGAGTGCCAAATCTGAAGGAAACAGATAGCGATAGTGTGGAGAAAGTCAACTGATGGTGACTGAAAAGGTTGGATTTTATTGTTGTCAGTGTTAATACTTTGGTTTAGGGTGGAGTAGCATTGCTGTGACTCCAGCAAAAAGGTAGTTATTTCATGTTAAGTATAAATATGGAACAAGTGAAGTTATCCACAGCATGAACACTGGATACTGACATAGGAACATGTGAACTGAAATATACATTTAACTCACAGAAGAGTTGATGCTGAAATTAGAAATTTCTAGTTTTCTTGAGGCCAAAAAGCCACTAACCACCTTTTAGCACATGAACCGTAAAATGTGTCTAGAAATTGTTTAAAAACTCATTGGTCCTCACAAAGATAGGCGATGAAAACACATAAACACAGCCAAGTTTGACGTTTTTTAACCCTCGGAACAAGCATGTCACGTTAGTCAGCATCTACACTAATCTTCTACAGTTGAGATGTTGTATATGTTGGCCCCCGTTGGTCAGAACATTGTTCTGGTGCCAGGTATTGATAATTCTCCACCCACCAGAAGCATCAAATTGAAATGTATAAAATACAAAGAGTTTCCAAAACACTGCTTACTCCAGCGATGGCTTGGATTCACTAACATGGAAACTTTTGCCCCTCTTGTCCTTTTGTGTCTAAAGTAAATGTTCATCATATATTTGTAGATCCCAGTAAAAAGATGACATGTTGAAAAGTACCTTTTATCAAGTACACTGAAACACTGAATTAGGCCCGTAACGTGCAACTTTTCTTTTAATCCACTATGACCAGGAATTAGCTGTGGGAGCACCCTGTCACCTGCTTGCACTGTTACAAGATTAATTTCCTAATCCCTCCTAATACATTCACTTGCAAACATTTTAAAGACAGACAAGTGGCTAGAACACGGCATGGCTGTTCTAATATTAATTGACTGCTGTCAACCTTTTCTAAATGATGTAATGGATTCTCCAGATTGACTCGGAGCAAACTCATGATACCATGTACATAATATTGTAAAGGCTGGGGAATTAAGCATGGAGTATATGACCCCAATTAGTACTTATCTCCATTACTTGGAGCGGTGCAATCCCGTGAGGCGGATTTTAAATGATCACTGTCAGTCGGTATGAGACGTCAAAGAACTTTGAGAATGTCTCCATTCGTCAACTTTATCTTGCGAGATTTGGCTTAGTGGTTATCAAAAGTCATTTTGGTATGCAGAGAAATGTGGTGCTACTAGGAAAGCATAAGTCAGCAGTTTCTGTTGCTGGGTTGTGGCTTAATAACACTGAGTTGCTGCTGAGGGTGTTGATTAGATGCAAAGGTGACAATCTAAAATGCTGGAAAAACTAACAAACCAATATATATTCATGAGGTTAATTACAGGATGTGCTAAAATGATACCTTTTCATTATCATGCCCATTGTCAAATAGCAACTAGCACTGAAAGGTGTCAGATTACAAATCAGTGTCAATTATATAGATATTACGAGTCAATACTTTCTGAGGTTGGCTGGTTTGTGCTGTTGTACAGCACACTAAAGTACACTAAATCGTTTTGAGTCTGCTGTCAGGAAGTGTTTTTATTTACTGTTTGTTACCTCCGCTGTGAATCAGCTTGCATTGAGTGTTAAAAGATCAAATGAGGTGCAGGGACAGCTATTGGGTAAAGGTGAATACACAGTAATTCGTGATACTGACTGGAGAATTTTTCAATGGCTACCATGAAAGAAAAAAAAAAAAAGAACAGCCTTTCTATTAAACTGAAAGATAATTGTTGAAAGAGCCTCCTTTTTTTATTGGGCTGCATGAAATTATTTAGACAATAGGTACTTAAGAAAATAGCATATTTCATAAATCATCACCATAATAATCAAAGTTTTGCAGGGCACAGTGGTGCCACTAATACATTCTGTCACAGAAATTATGTTTTTCATCAGAGATATCATTGATATCAAATTTAGCGGCGCACTCAAGAGATTTATTTGTAAGAAGAAGAAAAAAATCTATGTGAGTGCCACAGCAATTTGGACATATTTGTTGATTAAGTCAAAATTCAGCACACACTGAATCAAATACAAACATGTTGTTCTTTAGCTTTAGCAATCTCGGATTTCTCGCAGATGCTAAATTAGGCCATTAATCAAATCACGTTTCCGTGGAAGGTGCAACATTTACACTAAATAAAACACTGATTGCTCACTGATTTACTATTGTGTTTCACAATTGGTGTTGTTATATCACTTTCAACCAACAAGTGCCTTGTAAACCAGCTCATGCCAAGAATCACGAACAAGAGCGGCGTTTCAATGCTTTATAATCACATTGCTTATTATTCAGAGTAGTCTATCCACTGTTGATTAATGCCTGTGAGCAAATATGTACAGAGTGTCTGGTTAATCTGCAGAGCTGTTTTAATCAAGTGGAACTTTGTTTTGTCCAGTCGTCAAGTTTGTCCACCAGCCTTGCACTTTCACATGGTCGTTATGTATCGATCACAGCAGAGTGAGAAATCCTGCAGGAAAGAAGTTCTTTTAGACTTGACTGCTTTTTACCTCGTCCCTCACTCATCTGCCTCTACATATCTCCTTCCTCCAGGAGCATTCGGAGTCTAGCTCTAAATCCTCTGAGCATTTTATCATGCAGTGGCAACAGTGGGCGCCCCTGTCAGCTGCCCTGACCCCAGCGGACTTCTGTCACTATCGACCAAGTGACCCAGTGTACTGTTAAGGGAAAACAACATTTCCTGCAACCGCAGCGAGGTCCCCGAGCGGCGAGAGAGAAAGCACCAATGTGACTGACACCGGGTGACAAACACTTTGAACTCAGACAACAGGAAATGAATGCAAGGAGCGCAGCTCAAGGCACAGCACATCGCAGGCGGCACACTTAAATTGACACTTCTATCCAGATGACACATGTTGATACTTTGGCTGTGGCCTCAGTTCAACTTGTGATTCTCTGCATCTGGTTGTCCTCCAATGCTGCTGGCACACTGGCCACATAAAGACAGACCCTGCAGATACTGGAGCTGCCCCGTGAATACAAATGTGTGTGGCGTTTCCATCCCAGAACAAATCTCATCATGGAATCAGCAGATCTACAAATTTAATGCAGGAGGAGGACTGGCTGTTGTGCTATGAAATTACGCCATTTAAAGCACAGTTTGCATATGAACAGTCTATGTCCATCAGTCATTAAGATTATACCAAAACACGTTTCAGTGTTGGCAGTGACAGCATCTGGGTTTTGGCCTCGGTGGCCTCTGGAATTTAGGCACTTAACCCTGCGTGCCTACTGAGCTAAAAAGCTGAATTTCAGTCTTTTCTTTGCGCTTTGTTCCATCCCTACCCAAATTAACCCCTTTAAAATGACCTACAGTTTTGATATGAATGTTTGATTTCAAACTTAGTTTCTCCCAAGTTGCACTGAACCAATTTAAAGCACGAAAAATATGGCCACCCTCTGTTCCTTCCAGATATCTACTGAAAATCTAATTTCGCTGATCTGCAAGCCACAGCTGTACGCTATAACATCAAAGTGAGTCGTAATGTGGCTCCTACTTGATATCACCTTCAAGCTGAAAAGCCCCCGATGTACTCAAGACAAAACAACCATTCAGCATCTGTTGGGATCCCCCTGGCTCTGCTTTAATGCATTTGAACAGAGCATGTGCGGCGAGGAATATTGTAGGTCCCCACAAGACAGACAGCACAATGAGAATTTACCATAATGATTGCACTGCACTGTAGGCTTATGCCCTGAATTGCAAAGTCAGGCCACAGTCTGTCATTAAAATGCTATCCCAGGAAGGACATCTGCAGCAGCGGGCAGACTTGTGCTGTACATAAAAGGTGAAACTAATCAATCAGGCGGGAGCTCCACCATAATCCATTACACTCGAGATTATTGAAATACATTCAAATTAAAAGTCTATTTCCACTGCTTCTGCTAGAACATGTAATAGGCACCGTTCAGAGCGCTGAGTGTCAATACTACAATTATCACAAATAAGCTCAAAGCAATTTACCCTTCTTTATTAACAGAGAAATGGCTGGGAAAGCGGAAGCATGTCTGACATTAGACCATCTGATCATTTAAATCTATTTTTGATTGTTGGAGATACGAGACCCCGGCTCAGATATCATTAATTGCTTGTCCTCCCTTTTGCAGTCAACATAATGCTTTCCCCCCTTCCTATCTGCAACGTGATCCATTGAATCCGAGATGTAATTTATATGATTGGCAAGACATCTTATTGTCATTTGTACGCCATCAGACATAAAAAGTTTAAAGAGGAAGCTTTAAAGGTCATGCCAGTAATTTCATCAGCTAAGAAATTTACTGTGGATTGATTTCAGGGCTTTTCTTTAAGAAAAAAACAATGACGCTGCACTGTCGTACCGTTCTGCAGCGCCATCCTACCACTTCCCAAGTAAGATTTTGCAGGTGTTTTTCCAGGAGGATTTAGCACATCATACAGAAACACACTTTCTTCTTCCAAATTGGTCATTTAAGTTCAATTTGCAGACATTCAATTTAATGTGTATTTGCAAAGAGACAGCCAACAAAGCGACGATGTGTGCTGGTACTGCTGGCTCTCGGTGAAATAAACTGTTGATATGAATCAAAAAAGTAGCAATTGATTCCTTGGAATGCATTCTCATTTTAATAAAATGAAATCAGATTAGATCTCACAACACTTCACTCATGCTATATTGAAACTGACCTGCAGTTCAGTTGACATTAAATTATACATCATACTCTATATTCTAGCTTTCCCAGATGAGTTTCTGTTCCTGTGTGTCGTAGAGGTATAATTGTATTCGAGCATGAGAACTAGATGATTATTCATTCATTAAAAAAAATGAATAAATAAAAAGGTGACCCGAAACCCAAATTATTTCATAAACAAGAGGAGCTGTTTGTAATTCGTGACCCTTGTGGAATCCTTTCTAATTATGTGGACGATGCTTTCTGTTTCTGGTGCTCTTTAGTCCGAGAAGAGAAGTGGAGCAAGCTGCACATTTTGCCGTCTTAACCAATTATTTGACTAAGACAAACTACTATACAAATAGGACAATGACATCACAAAGGCAAGGGAAGTAATATGACAAAGATCACAGACAAAAAAAAAAATGTTCCTCGAGATGTATGCTCGCTCACAGTTGCCGGGACCCTGTGGGACCACTTGGCCAGGATTAGCATGACAAGGTTCCTCTGCAAAGGCCCTTCTGAATCTTAATGAGAAACTACAGTCCAACAGAGACATTCATAATATATATTATATCTTGTCTTCACAGTCTCCTTGCACCTTCGCCACCAGCAAGGAAACTCGGAATCAATATTCAGTTGCAATGCACAACTATACTCAAGGTTACAACTGTTTTCCCTCTACTTATCAATTATAAACACAGCACTGGGCCCATCTCCATCCCATTTATGTCCCACTGCGAATAACTGCGGTTCCCAGGCACAATGCTTTTGATGAGACATGGCCAAAGTCAAATGAATAGATTTTGATGCCCGTGATGGCCGCATCCATAGCCGCACAACATACCAAGCAACGGTGACCCCATGCCCGGACACATTAGTTAATTTGGTACGTTTCTGTTAGTCATATTTTACAGATAAAAACAATAATCTCACCATTTCAGATCAGAACATACTCATGGTGCATTTTCATTGGTTGATATTACATCAGTTAGTTGCAGCGCACACGTCTGACTTTTGTTTCTCAATAAGTTACATTGAGTTGTTTAATGTCTGTTGATTTACCGGTGCTGTGGGGTCCATGCTTCGGCTGCGGAAGTCATCAGTGGGGAGCCAACAAAGAGTGCCAGAAAATGGTGGCATTTTATGGAGGAGTGGCCAATTAGGACTGGGCCAACTACCTGCCAGCCCAAGGGGAGACGGGAAATGTTTGAAATGATTATTTGGGACTATAAGTTGGTTTGCATTAGCATTTTTGATTTCTTTTTGTTGGGTTTAGTAAATGTTTGTATCACTGTATAGACTGGCCAGAGTTTGGTAATTTAAGTTGTTTGGTTTGATGAGCACCGATTTACTTCCTGTGTTTAGTTCTGTTTAGGTGACCCTTTTATAGGCCAAAATTATTGTTTGCTTTTTTGTAACATTGTTAAATTATCTTTTTTGGGGTAAATATAAACCCATTTTTGTTAAATTACACCTTGTGTGCTGCTTGGTCCCTCACAATGCCTTAATCATCGTAAAAAGAATATCTAGTGCATATATTTGTATATGGATTCTACCAACATTCACAATGCACTAATTAATACATATAATAAAATGTTTTCATTAGAGTCTCGATTGTACAAGCATGCACTTAACAGTTCTTCTCTTCGTGAAAATAAAAATACTTGTGAGCTACAAATAATTTATGATAATCTGAGCATACGATAGTTTTTTGGCTAAAGCATGGACAATAATGTACCGAAGAGAGCAAGAAAGATCTGAAGTGTTTCCTCCGATGCTCTAAATTGCAAATGTGACCTACACACTGGGACTTTTCCTGCCATTTCTGAGGACTCAATACAATATGGTTGTTTTGTTCATGTAATCCCCCATATGAGTATTTAATAAATATTTTAAGGATTACCTGCCCTAAGTGAAAGTGTTCAGTGCACTTCTTTGATGGGAGAAATGGCAGCTAGTGGATGCACATTGATTATTGAGCCTTCGATTTTTCAGTTACAGGAAAGTCCCTCTTGTATTTCATCTATTGGAAGCTGGAACAAACGTCTGTGTCGTGATTCAAGCATAGATATCAGAGATTGCTGATTTCACTCCAGTTTGAGTTAGCATGTTTTCTCATACCTCTGGACCTGCTTATTACAATAACAACAGCGCTTTGAGTGTGAAGACGGAAGCAGTCACCCTTAAGAAGCAAATAGCACAGGTGAGCGGCCATTAAGTTGTTACATGTTCCTTCTCTTCTTGCTGAGCGATGAATAGAGATGTTGATGCTGTGTGATGCAGCAGCATAATGGATTAGTTTGCATGAGTCTCCGCATACAGTAGTGTATCATGAGTTATCTACATTAGCCTGCAGAAGCTTGTACGCGGCAGGAGATGCCGAAGCTATTGCTCGAGGCATCCCTTTAGCAAGTGCCAAAGAGTTTATCAGATGAATGCTGGATTTACTGATCATTGAGTCTCTCTGCTGAGAAGGAGCTGAACACAAGACGTAAAAAACACATTGTCCCTGTTTACTCAGAAACAATGTGATAACTCATACCATTATAGAATCGTCTTATACGATGTATTAAACACTATTGGATGTCTGTGTTGTGTAATGTACTGCATGCATCAGTCAGAAATATTCCTGACGAAATGCGTCAGTGAATTATATTATACAGAAGGGGAGATTTTAAATGCGTTCCAATTAATTATTTGCTCTAAAAATAAATGGCGAGTTGTGCGGGTCTCAGAATTTTAGAAACTGTTACTGTTTCGTCCCTGTGAGACTGTACGGCCGCTTCCATCATCATGTGTCTCCATTAGCCACAAGATGAAAACGAGTTTGTTTTACAGGACAATTGTGAACGGTCTATTTTTGTGTTTGGAGGGATCCAGAAGCTGAAATAATTGTTTTGTGTGGTACAGTTATGGCTCAAATCTCATCGAGCAATGAGATGAAAGGGCCTGCACTAAGGGCAAGGCAAGACACAGTAGCTCTTTGAAAAACATAAAAATCTGGGGATGAATAGATGACACCGCCATGTGATGTGTTTTGTGTTTAGAGTTTCAGTCTCAGAAGTTGTGCAGGATGGCTTGAGCGACATCCATAATTACTTTTAAATGGATGAGCAAATAATGCATCAAACTCATTCCTTGTTTCACTGTTTATATAATTTCAAAGACATTTTATAGCATTGTATACTTTATCATATACCGTACCTCATTGCTGCTTATTGTCTGGCGGCACTGCAGTTTGAACTCCCTGACGAAGGCAGAAGGAAGCTGGAACATGTAGGTGTTGTCTTTCTTTATATTTCATCTTGACTTCGTAAAACAAAGGGTTTTAATACTCACTGTCCTCCGGAAGAAAGCGTCTGTACCAAAGCTCTCACAGTGCCCCTGCTTTTTGATACGTTTCTACGAGTCTTATATGCTGCATTTATACTTCAAAAGTCTAAATGCATAACATGCAGGGGTCGAGCCATTAATCTCAATGGCTATTTCAAGATCCAACTACCCTCATGTTTTTGTTAGGATATTTCTTATTCTGATTACAAGGGCTTTTGCAGGTCTCACCTTCAAACCCAGTCATAAGAATTAGCTGTTCCCCTTTGAGGTAAATTGGAACTCTGTATACTGGCAGGGAATGGTTTATTTCATCTTTCTTTCTGAGCCAGTCGCTGTCATCCTTTTTTCATTTGAAATCCTGCATCTGGTAATTTCATAATTATGGGAGGGAATTATAACGAAGGCAGCTGGAGCTGCAGGTTAATTGGATTTTTCACCTCAACGGGACCGGATCTAAGTCGCCCATGGGCCGCAAATCTGCACATTTGAAGTTGGGGACAGGACAAAGAGGCTGCGGGAAGAAATGAGTGAGCACTTAAAGGGTCCCCTTTGACATCAAGAGTTTGGGAAGTTATTTTTGCGTTACTGTTTGTGGCTTGAGAGGATTTCCTTTGCTTGTACACAATCGCTTTCATCTACATTGATGGCATCTATAATTGGCACTGTGTTTTCCGTTCACAGGAGTTACTGCAGCAGTTGCTATTGCAGCAGCTATTGATAAACTCACAGAAGCCCCCAAGGGAAACGGAACTTCTTAAACTGAACTTTCTACAAATACAATGTAGACTTGCAAAAAACATGGCCTCCATATTTTTGAACGAAATGTTGAATTATTTGGGCTGGAGTCTTACAAAATATATATATATATATATATATATTCATTTTTTGTTTGTTTATGTGGGGATGGAGAATCAAAAAGTCACGGACATGATGATATGCACGTAATTAATATTTAAGTTGATGAAGCTGTTGATATTAAACAGATGATTAGTTATTTTAATATTTATTAAATCCCTGTTTATTAAATCCCCACAGGGATCTGTCTCTCAGAGAAGACACAGACAGATGCAGGAGATCTTCAGTGCGTTCTGAGGAAAAAAACACACACACACACACACACACACACACACATACATACTCACACACATGTAAAGTCTTTCATCAACAGGAAATCTCTTTCATGCAATTGCATCATACCCAACGGAAATTCCTTGGATCATGAGAATTACCTCTGACTCGACAATCACAAATATCCATGTTTGGTCACACATTAGTCTCATGTCTTTGTTTAGTCAATAACACATCCGTCTTTAGCAGCTTCACCCCGATTCTGCTGACAGTATTTTCTGCCTCGGTATCCAGGGGCCCACTCGCTCCTCTGTGGGAGCGGCTGAGCTCTCAGCCCCTCAGCTCCTGGCCTACTTCTGAATCAATGTTTGACAAAGGGCGAGTCTCTGCCTGAGCAAAAGATGGGGAATTAGAGAGGCTCTTGCATGGTGAGGAGGCCACACGCAAAGCTAGAGGGTGCCCAGTCCGCATTCCCTGTCAGACAAATGGCAAATCCAAAATATACATATTTCCCTGCACATAATAAAGAAAACAATCCCGCTTACCAGCCGAGTTTACGGGAAATGTGTTAGGATAAACAAACTACAGTTAGAGAGATGTGAGGAAAGGGTTGGCAATTATTTGTCTGTATCTAAGGAGAGTGACTACCTACATTATTAATATTTATGTGGCCTTAGTCTTACAGTTTAGACACAATCCTGCTCTGAGGAGTTGTCTTTTATCTATTTCAGGTAAACAAACACAAAATGAGAAGTGACTTATGTGATTTATGCTCTCATAAACAATGAACAGAAAAACTCTCAGGTTAGAATAACTTTTGACAAGGAGACACTAGTTGTAGTGTTTACTGAGGTGAAAATAAAAAAGACAGATTTTTCCTCTAAGTGTGGGATGAGCCTTTTCAGGTTGTTTGTTAACATGAATCCTCTCTTTCTAATTAGTTTTGTTACAATTTACAGAACAATATGTTACTGTGTAACAGAATATTTCTAATATATAATTATTAAAAAACATTTATTTTGTATATTCAAACTTTTGGGTTCTCATACACAGATAAAACAGTGCTGCATGTTTTACAATGCAGGATGAAAATCAATATGATTTTGTTCCCCTCATTATTATGCACGCCATTATGTCTGCCATTTCAACAGTCAACAATCACCTCAACACTTGATTCCTAACTGATATTCAAGGGGCCAGAGATAGAAAAACAAGAACATTGGTCTTTTATGACAATTTGTAGCCTCAGATAATTGCCCAAAATGTCACATAATTGTGGAAAAAGTCAAAACAACAGCCAGCCTGCACAGCATTATGTGCACCGGCTCTGACATAAAGTGCATTTCTGCTAAGTTCTGAGTCATTTCCTTCAATGCCAAATGGTAAACACTGCAATTTCCAGCTACCCCGCTGAGAGCTGTCACTCTGCCTCAACTGGTGTTATATTAAAATGCTTCAGAAATTAGCATTACCTGAGGCATAAACCGCACAAGAACTGACTGTGGGCTTCGGCAGCAGCAGACGTTAATTAGAGCAAATATGTGTCATACTTGGACATATTATGTGTAATATATTTCTAAGTTTAACATTGACCCCTTGTTAGGCCTATGGACTCGATTCCACTCCCACACAACATTAAAGCCAACATCTTACAAGATTTCTGTAGCGTCGGGCTTTTTAATGGTGCCGGGACGAGTGCACATTCAATAATATACTAAGTGGACAATGCTGTGAACCAGTGTCATTTTCGAACCTTTATTAGTGTTACAACCACACAGAGGAACATTTACAATGCAATTTTCCTACCTGAGTTTCTCATCTTTGAATCACATGGAAAGATTTGGCTTCTCTAACACATATGGTGAAATGAGCTCTCTCTACTCTGCAGCGATTGAAGAAAAAGCAGAACAAAAAGCAAACAAATCCCCTTGAAAACAAATTCACCAATTTACCTTTCAAACGGTGCTTGGGACTTACTTATAACCTGAGTCAAAAGTGTATTTTGTCCATAGCAAAATAATTCAAACCTGTTTTCTCAAATAGTACCATAAAACACAAACCATTAAAAAGCAACTGGCATTTGACAAAAAATCTCACATTTATTTTATTTTAGTGTTGAACTTTACATCAGTCTTAAGTGATGAGCCCCTTGGTAACATGTTTACATAGAAAACATGAGCTACAGTACAGCATGTATACCAGTGCTGGAAAATATTCACACATTTCCCATTTCTCTTTTGGAAAGATTTCAATAAATAAAATGTCCAAACCCAGGCGGAAGAACTACATTTATGATAGAAACTTTATTGTCAAAAGTCAGTTTCATTTGCGCTTTCCCGTCACTCTGCCACGATTGTTAAAAAGATCTGTTTCATTCAGAGTTACACAAAAAAACTGTGCAATGCATAAATCACTTTAACTGGGGATTTGCATTCCCATTCTACTAAAGTAATGATACTTTGGCAAAATCAAACGGGCGATATCAATGGATCTCAATAAACAGAAAACACTGTTCACAAGTGGAAAAAGTGATAATGCATCTTTGTAATTTGTTGAATCCTCCTTTCTTTTCATAAGCCTTTACATTCAAACATACTACCATGAATGAAGTGTTGGAACCATAAACACACTGTATAACATATGTGCATCTTCTACACAATAGTCTTTCAAATGTTAAATTTTGCAATTAAAAGGTTTCTTCATATTTACGGTTTCCCATGATTTTTTATTTTACACTAGCAATACAACAAAATATATATTTTAGCCATTTTCCTTGACAACAGTTCAATGTACAGTTGAGAAAATATAAGGCCAGGGGCTTGATTGCTAGTGGTTATACAATCCAGACTTCGTGGTGATGGAGAGCGACTCTGGGCAACCAGGACCTTATATTCCTTTTCTAAAAGTCTGATCAGGAACATTTTACAAACAGAGTCCAAGTCCTGGTCCAGGGGTGTTGTTTCGTTTACAATAAAAAAAAAAAAAAACAGGCTCCAACGAGGATGTTGGGAAGTGTATGTACAACCTTTTGACCGGGAAATTGCTGATCTGATGTCGCCTGTAATCTTACTTTCTTTTTTTTTTCTTTTTTCTTTTATTTTCGTACCTTAAATTTTTCTCAATTATTCAACAGCAGCAGCACATTTAAATACATAGTTGGCTTGTCTCTTAAAATTGAAATTTGAATCTGTATTTTATGTACAGTCTCACTGAAACTTTGCACTGCCATCACTGTGCACCAAGTCTGTTGGTCTGCGGGGGAAGGTAGGAAGAGTGGCATGTTTGGGGAAAAGGAGATGGCAATGCAAGAAGGAAGAGGAGGAGGGTTTGTAAATGGCTAGTGTCTATGATGGGGTTCCTAAGCTCTCTTCGAAAATAAAAACAAACACTTCCCTTCCCTTGACTAGTGTGTCCTCCAAGAGGTCATGGCTGCAAAAGGGCAGGAAGAGGTTTGGGGATTAGTTAAATACATTTAAAGGCTTGTCACTAATTGCATCTGTCCTTCCCGTACATCACCTTCAGGGATGCAGCCCTCTGTGGTTATAGGAATAATGTAACCATCACTGCTCCCTTTGCCTATCTGGTAATAGGCTTGGAGCTGGTGGCCAGCCCCTAAGTTAGGCATGCTCTTGTAGTAAACGTCCTCATTCTCGCTCTCTTTGGAGGGGGACAGGTCCTCCACTACGTCGGGGCTGCTCTCGGGGCATGGAGAGTCCCTCAGATTAGGCATACTAGTGTACAAGGAGTCTCTGTTTGGGGATTGCAGGCTATCGTCGGGGTTGGTGGGTGTCAGCTGGCTGACAAAGGTATCAACTCCCCCATCGGTCCTCACCTTCTTCTGTGGTGCATACAGAAGCGAGTGAGTCCGCTGGGGGATGAGCGGCGCCTCCAGCTCCTGCTGATGGTGCAGCTCAAGGCCCACTGTGTCACTCACGTGCACCAAAGATGAAGCATCGGCAACGATAGCGTCGTCTTCACTGCTGCTGCCTCCTATCACTGTCACCTTGGGCGGAGCCCGCTCCGCATGGTGGTGATGGTGGTACTGCGGGGGCTGCTGGTGGTGGGGTGGATGATGTAAACTGGGGTGCTGCTGCTGTTGCTGTTGGTGGCTTTTGTTACAGGCACGCAGGTTGTTGTGTACTAGTTCAGAGATGATCATTTTCTCGAAGGCAGCATCATCCAGACTGAGGCCACAGTCTACTACCTGCACACTGTCGCCAAAGTCCCCATTGCGGAGTGAGTAGCTATTGTTAAAGTTACCATTTAGCGGTAGAGTATCCATTGCACTTGTATCCCTCACCGCATTGTTCAGTGAGTGCCCTGGAAAGAGAGGAACACGTAAGGGGATTTTACATTAGTCAACACCGATAACTATTAAATAAAGAAACAAAGGTTTAATGCTGTTTAGGATGCAGTTTCACATAGAAGACTCAAGTCAAATTAAGCCATGCCATGTTAGTTAGGCACAATCCTTAACATACAATATATATGCATGCATTATTTACAATGAGAAATCATTTTACTTTCTCACATATACATTTCGACTTTCCCTTTTCAAAAATTGCTGTAGCAGAGCATTGTGCATTGTAGTCTGCCACATACGTGACAAAGCAATGAAAAAGATCCCAAACAACATTAAAAAGCAAAGTGAAACAGTAATCACCACAACACACCGGGCAAAGTAGATGTCCACAAGTATGAAGCCACAAACGGGCAAGCTACAACACTTACAGGTTTTCTAGCAACTAATAGGTTGAATGTGCCGAAGGAAAGAAAAGGACAGAGATGGGAAAAGATGACACAGACAGAAAGGGAAAGTAGTCATGTATCAACATGGGACAGCCATCTTTGTTCTCACTACAAGGGGAGCCCACAAGCAGCACTCCACCATCACCACACACAACAGGTGAAAAGACTCACTTTAGACAACTCACATCATGTCTGTCTGCTCAGGCTATCTGGTCTAAGAGCAGCTGATGTACAAAAGAAAGTAAAATGATTTATTGTAACATGAAGAAGAATCACTCAAAAGAACAACAAAACATAAAGTAAAAGTCTTAACTGCAACTTAGCGAGAGCAAGGGTTCAGCAAATGAAATAAACAAGCATCAAATAGCTTTTACTTTTATGAATTCAATGCCAACAGCTACGCTTTTGTAGATTTGTTTTTTGATTTTGCTTGTGTTGGTACACTTTCTGTCCATTAGTGGGCAGCCCGTGCACCCAAAGCTGGCAAAGGTCAGAGCTCGCCCGCAGCCCGGCACTTGGCATCCGTCACAGTGACAGTTCCCAGTGCGACCCCGGTCACTAGCAGAACAGCTCAAGAATAACACAGCCGCTGCAGAGGTCAGATGCAGTCATGTTAGGAATTTCTCAATGCATGGAGGTCAAGGAAAACAGCAGCAAAAAAAGATAAATATTAGTTGTGCTATGATTGAGAGAGGAGATAGCAGAAAAATGTGCTCTGCTATGGCTAACATGCCTCCTTGTAGAACAACAGATGTAAAAATGAAGACGAAGACTAATGGGATATTTTACAGCAGCGTTTGTCTTTGTCCCAAAAAAGAAAAAAGGGGGGAGTCATTGTGATTTTTGGAGGCATGTTGAAAGTGCAATTTTTACAGAGCCTATTGGAAATTAGGGGGAAAATGACAAGAAAACTAAATTAAGAAAACTAAGCAGTTGCTGCCATGACATCCATATGTTTATGCCTGCTAAGAAGCAATTTAGTGTACAGACAGGTGTCATCTGGAAATGTGAGAGGGGAATACTACTGGACACTGAGACTGCCGAATGCCACAGGAGGACAGACAATTTTGAAGGAAAAGTAAAGAAAAAAGAACGAAAGAAAGCAAAAAAAAAAAAGAAAAAAGAAACCTCTCTCATAAAATGCTCCTTTCTGCCAGAAGAAAAGCAACACACTTTTGGTCGGTTAAAAATCACAAATTAAGCAGAAGAGAGAGAAGCAGAGTAATGGGCATTTGCGATAAAGCTGTCGGATCTTGACGATGACTCCAAATGATTTTTTATTTCTTTTGAGATCATAGTTAGAATTTGGTTTCTAGATAATTTTGTGAACCACTTGCTCACTGAGTGTGTGTTAATGGCCTAAAGTAAACCAGTGATTGTGCCGGGGTTTTGGTTGTTTTTAATAAGCATGCTGAAAAAAATTTACATTTGATAGGCAAAGTTAAGTTTTACTCCCATACTTGTCTCTCTGTAGGTCACTAGAGGGAAGCACAAGGGAAAAGCACAAAACATGACAAAAGATGCCATTTCAGTTTAAAAACAGAACAGCACACATAATTGCAGCACAGTCTTTACAGTGTGAAAGATGCTTCAATGCCATGTGCAGTTGAGATACTGATTTTAAGTACAGAGACAACTCGATGCAAAAGTTGCATTAAGTAGATCTGCATGAAGTAACAAAGATTTTGCTTGCAATTTAACACGTTTGAAGGGGAAAGCCCCCTCTAAAAACACACAAAAAATAACAAATTACCTGATGAATTCGGGAGCATAAATCTTAATAATCATGCAGTTTATACTATAGCTTCAGGTCTACACCACTGTTTACATTAACTCAAGGCAGAACATGTAGTATCTCTTTCCCATCTTAATCATTATGTCCCGCTCTGAGTTTAGATAAGAGAAATATGAGAACGCAGAGGGTGGATCGAGACGAACCACAGAACTCTCTGTCCTACATGAAAACATGTGTGTGTTTTCACACACATAATGTATGCAATCTACGTGCAGCACGCACACACAAAAGCAGCATGCACTGTATCAAGTATGTGGGAGACAATGATTCAGAAGGAAAGGCGATACTGCAGAGCATCCTGCTTATCAATTGGCCTTCTGTATTCTGAACAAAAGAGGCAGAGAGGGAGAGAAAGAAAGGAGGCAAAGAGAGAAAGAAAGAAGAAAAGCCTGAATTCAGGTGAAAATATTAAGTAAGCACACCTGGCGAGTTAAACACTGGAGCCGTGGGGGTGTTACATACGACTGTCTCAGCCAGTAAGGTGTTATAAGGGTTGTTAGTGCCTTGTGGTCGAAGAAGAGGATTTGTTAGTAGATAATTCCCGGTCATTCCTGGAGTGGCAAGACAGAAGAGGAGCAGGTAAGTTTGACGCAGTCAGCCGGACAGTGATTGAAAGTTTCATGGAGGAAAGGAAAACGAAGGACATTTTCAGCAAGTTTGTCTTTTGAGGCATGTGGTGTCACCCAGGGAAACTGAAACTAGGGTGTTTATTTTCAAGAATGAAGAATAAAGTTTGAGAGGCAACCAGGGGGATGCACGAAACCAGCTACTTCTGCCGAAAGAATTCCACTGTTGCAGGCCGTCCTCACCTTTAACAACTTTAGGAAGCAGGGGTTTCAACTTTCAAGTTAATGTGCTACGTGTGTTGCAGATTGTTCATAACCCAATCATTTATATACCAAGTTTTAAATTGGGACATTGTGTTGCTGCTTGAAACAATCCCCTATGACAAAGAGCAGAATCCTTCCGAGCTTTGGAATCATAATCTTTATTTAGACTCAAATTTGGCCATTTCCTTCCAAACCTCATCTTCCGTTCAGTCTCTCCCCCCCCCCTCCCCCAGCTTGTGGTGTGATCTGAGGTATTTCCACTGCCATTTATCACCTGTGTTAAATGCCATCTGTCATGTTGGGAAGTCTCCAGGGATGTTCTTAATGACAGGGAAGTGCTTCCAGGAGATAGAGCCCTCCTTTAGTGCACTGACTCTACGGGGTAACTAGGCTACTGCACCCTGGAGTGATCAATATCCAACCTTTACATTAACATCTCCAGGAAACGGTACTGTGGGGAGAAAAAACTCTATATTGTTACTGATGTCAAAATGGGCTTCAAAGCCCTAGGTGTAATGCTTTACCTTGTGGGAAGTAACAGCAAAAAAGAAAGACAAGGCAAAGAGCGGCAGCGACAGGAGTCAGAGGAGGGCAGCGGAGGGAGTGTTAGTTAAACCACCTCGGTGTAAACCCTCTTCTCCCTCGCATGCTTGAAAAGCCATTTCAGAGGCAGCAGAAAGCCCAACAACACACTAAGCGCTCCGGGTCAGCCAGAGTTGAACATCATCTTCTCATCATCATATTTGTGCTCAAGCTAAATAATAAATGACAGTTTTTGCCCCCCCCTCCTCCCCTCATAAATCCTGCTGTAGAGTAACAGAGGTCACTTTACATGCCAGGCAACAAATGGCCTCTCTCTGTGTGTTAAGATTTCCCTAGAATAAAACTTTTCCCCGCCCTTTTTAGTTTTGTCTATGCTTCCCCTGAGCCTGGGTATGAACTTTAGACAGCCGGCACTTAAATTAAAAACGTTCTTCTAGCCTTGCCCCAATTTGAGAGTGACGTTACCGGCCAGAATGACAGCGCACAGTATTTGAGGACGGATTTTTGTAATCCTTCACTGGCAGAAAAGAGAGACTAGACTAAAGGCCTAGATCTATTTTCCCCGTTTTTTTTTTTTCTACCGTGCTGCTCTGTCTCTTCAAGCTGAAGGCATTTATTACGATTATTAGAGTAGGATCCTCTGTGGTGGTGTGAGATCATTGGAACTTGCAGGAGGTATTTTTAGCTGGATGATGAAATGTGTGCATAGGTGTGCATGTGGAGAGAAATGAGGTGTGAACTGACCTTGGTTAAGGGTGGAGGTGCTGTTGATGTCACCTGAGATAAAGGAGGACTCGGATTGCTTTCTTACGGTGTCATTCCACATTCTCCTGATACGACTCTGTCAGGTCAACAAGGGACAGTCATTAGGACAAGCCCGCTTACCTTTCAGATCAACTTTCATTTATTTCCTATGTACAATCTGTTGCCTTTATCACTCCTCACATGCCTACTAGTGCGCAGTGAGGGAGGACAGTACTAATGCTCACTTTCTCTGTATGCTTCTTTCAAAACTAATTTTACGTGAGTTAACTGTTGAACGACTTCAGCTCCAGTCCCATGTACCTTGAATAAAGCTGGAGGTTAAAGTACGACAGGGATGTTCCTCTATAAGCACAGTACATCTGGAGGTATTGTCTAATGAGGCATATTAGCCTCTCAATGAGAAAAGGGATAAATCAAATATATTTTGCACTTTTGGCTTTCCCCACAGTAAAATGTGCATGCAATGCTCTTGAAACAGCGCAGTACTATTTCCCATGCACATGACGTTAGTGAGAAAAAAGATAAAAGCAAGTGCTAAAGGGGGCAGAACAGAAGAAAGGCACCCATGCAGTACAGCAGATGCTGCTGGTAACGTGTAGCATAATGTTTGTGTCTCTTGATCTACCTCTGAAGCTAAAATGCATGATGTGCATTTTCTTTTTGGTGCTACATGCTCGTGATAAAAGTGCATTCTCATGAGCAATTGTTGAAACTTTGGGCTTCATAACAATGTAAATGAGCTGTGTGTATGTGTGTGAGCCTTTGACAGTATGAAGCTGCTGGTCTACCTGTGTACCAGAGGAGTAGCGTGCGCTGGTCCGTGTGGTAGAAGTCTTTGCAGAACCGTGTGAGCTTTCAGTTGGCAGCCCTCCGCAGCAGTAGGTGTGGCGGAAGCACTTGCTGTACTCTTTGCGGACCTGCGTGAGCAAACAGCCGGGTGTTTACATTCATTATTGACTTTACATATGACTTAGCCAAGATCTTGCAGCAAGCAGTGTTTGTTCTTTATATCAGCATGTGGTGCTCTGTGAATACTGCATGGCGGCCTTAAAGGTCCGTGCAAATCCAGGAGCGGTTCGCCCTGAAAGAGAAATCACTGCCCTTGAGGACAGGCAACTTACTTTTTTCTGGAGTAGGCAGTGGAAGATGAAGATAAACATTCCTTGGAAGGTGTTGAATATGGTGAAGAGGTACGCCATGACAATCGAGGCCTCGTTGATGAAGAAGAGGCCGAAGGACCACGTGAGTCCCAGCAGACACAGCAAAGCAAAGGCACCCATAACCCAGGATCTGAAGGACAGCAAAGAAAAACACAAGAGGACAGATCCAGCATGAGAGGCATTTAGGGATCTGAGAGGATAATGAGTGGGGTTTGCGATCACCATAACTATGAAAAAGTAGGAAAAGAGCTGTAAACCAAGTGAGAGGAAAACAATAAAATGAGAAACGACACCTACACCATCCTCACAACCCCTTTCTCCACTGTCCCCACCCCTCCATCCACACACACTCTCAGCTCAAACTGGAATGCGGTTCCTGCCGTCCAACAGACAAGAAGGAGGCAAAACCTTGATGTGGTTTTCTGTAAATAACCTTTTAAGCGTTAGAACATACACAGCAGCAGAATCAGAAAAAAAAAGAAAGAAAGAAGCATTTGATCATATACCAAATATTTATCTAGTGAGTGTGTTAACAGAACTGGAGAACTAGGCAGATGTGGAAAGAGTTCAAGGAAAAAAGGAGATCCCCGCCTCGTGTGTGAAGGTCCTGTGGAGCCTTCAGACACCAGCAGCGGTCACAGTTCAGCGCTCAGACACACAACAACAACAACAACAACACTGGATTTCAAGATGATGGACATGGTGAAAGTGAACAGTCACAAGGACAGTGGATGAGTGGCTTTTTGAAGCTGCAGTTTGGGAGAGGATGAACCGGCGATAGGAAGAAAGAAAGAAAAGAAAAGAAAAGAAAAGAAAAGAACAGAAAAGAAAGAATAATCGAGGAGAGAGAATAAACTGCAAGCTGAAGAGGAGACTTCTGGGCAACATGTCCTTACTTGATAAACCGTTTATTATCTTCATAGCTAGAGAGCATGATAAGCAGGGAGAGAGAAACACAATTAGATCAGAGCGCATAACAGCGTAGGTTAGTCGGCAAGATATCTTCAACTTTGACCCAAGGGAAACCACGAGAGGCAATGAAATCAAGGGTCTAACAAGATGTACTGAGACTTGTATGTTTGCCGTTGATGATTCAATTACATAACTCTATGTAAAGCATTTGGTCTGAGCACATTATCTGTGGTTGGATTTGGATTTATGGTACTGTACGTGTGTGGGTGGTGCTGTGTGAGTAAAATTATCTGAGATGTATAGTAAAAGCTTACCCGGGCAAATCTGTATTATAGTAGCCATCACAAACGCGATAATTACTGTTGTGGATCACAGGATAGAGAGAGGAGGAGAATGATGGAGGAAGAGAAAGGAAGGGTGTGTGTTAACTTTGCCTTCACATGCAACATGCAACGACTTCCAGACCAAACTTTGGCATAAAAAACACAAAGCAAAAGACCATAAAGAAACAGCTATTAATACACAATGCATTTCTGCAGTGTAAATATGCTTAAGAGAAATCACTTCTAACGTCCAAGAACAAATGCACGCCAATCTGAGTGCCACCACGTTCAGTAAATGTGTTCTGTTGTGGGTTCCTTGATAAGGGAGTAGTCTATCTCAAATAAACCAAGAAGTTTAAATAAGCCCTTTTCTGACTGTTCTTCCTGATTGCAGTGTAACCACAAAACTGGTAATGTTGCACACATTCATTAAGGAAAACTGAAAACTAACAAACATGGGATGAAAATAGCAACGCAATAGCAACGCAATACATAACATAACAGTCTAACATGGGGCCGTACAACCCCAAATGGAAGAAGGCCCTGACATTCAGCCTGCAGTAAACAGCAATAAATATTGTTTCCACAGAAGTGCAAATACACAAAACATAACAAAACAATTAGTGCTTCAGAAAACATTGCTTTCCTTCCCAAAGCCAAACACGTCATAAATGTTGAGGTGACTCAGAAAGCCTAAGCTAGAAGGGTATAATGGGGTGGAGTGGTGGTTGTGTCGAGAAGGAATTTTTTTCTTCTCTGGGATTAGTCGCTGGGATTGCTGGGGGGGGAGGGGGAGAAAAAAAAGGTTTGACATGTTCCAGCGGCAAACACACATGGTAGCTGTTACACTGTACCCCACCCTAGCACAGCAAACTGTGCATAGTTAAGTCGCAGCCTTTAGAGCGATGTGTGTCATGCCAGTGCAATTCTGCGGCTGGCAGCTTGGAACAAAACAACAAAGGAGGGAGGCGACGACGCACAAAGCCTGTGTGGTCATCACGACAGCTAAGCCATCGCCAAAAGTTTCACTGAAATACTGCGTAACATTTGAAATCTCTAGAGTCAAAATAATGAATTCCTCTGGTAAATGTTCCATCTTATCTGGATCATTTCAAACTCTGACTGGGGGGAAAAAAGAAATATATTCTTATATTCTAATGTCACTTGCTAGTCCAGTACTGAAATTTGGCTTGGAGGTCTGGGAGGTAATGCATTTTCCCATGAAACATTATTAAGTAAAACAAAGAAAAAATCATTACCTCAAGAGTAAAAGAGCCTTAGTTTTCCTGGGGGTAGCGGCAGAATAGCACAAGTGTTACAGTACTGATAAGCAGGAGAATGCGGGGGTTTAGCATATGACCCTTTACTTACTTTATATTCTCCAGTCGGCTAGAGTCTGGTTTCAGGGTGGTAGAGTGCTTCACCATTTTGTACATTGTGATGACCAGGAAGATGAGATTGAGCTGCCAAAACAAAGTAATGACAGCGTTAATACATGAAGATGTATGACTCAAGACACAGCAGACAGAGAGAGAAAAAAAACCTGTTAATTTGTCTGTAAGTATTAAAAGAGGAGAGCCTTCAAATCTCTGCATGTCCACAGACTAATCCAATAAACATCCATCCTTCCAGCCGGGCTCAGACGGGCCGACTGGCGCCAAATTTAGTGTCATTCTATATCAATAAGAGCATGGAAATGCATTAAAATCCATCACAGTAAAAAAAAAAAAAAAGAAGAAGAAGAAGAAGAAAAAAAAAGAAGAAGAAAGAAACAGCCACACAGCAGCCGTCTGGCAAAGTCAGAAGGGAATGAAAAGTAGCAGGAGAAATAAGAGACCCTCTTGTTGTACAAAACAACTGCATATCATTTTATGCACATAGTGAAATATTATAAGGTATAACCAGCTACAAAAGGCTTGAGGGAACATGGTATATTTTGTTCGATTCTTGCGTGTGGACAGATGAAAAGAGAGAGAGAAAGAGGGGAAAGGGAGAGGGAGATGGTGTTTGCTTGCTTGTTTTAATGTATTAATTCTTGAGGGAGCCAGTGGCACATATCAAGTTGAGACAAGGATACTATGTGCTGTGTTTCTGAGCACATTTATTCGGCACCTTAAAAATCAATACTGTGATTTAGAGACACAAAGGCTGGATGGGCCAGCAAGGAGCCGCTCCAAATAATTTGCTTCAAAAACATTTATTCTGGGGCAAACTAGTCCCTGACACAGCGTGTACATGCACTCACAGCAGAGGAACCAGACTGTGTTTGTACTGCAAGCCAGGCATGTATAAATAATGTCAGGGAATATCTAAGAAAGATAGAAAAGGTCTCATGAGAAATTGAAATGTGTGTCTCCAATAGCGCATATCAAAAGGATCAGAGAACTACATAAAGACAGCAGACAAATAAATGTAAGCTTACATGTAAGCTGCTGTATCACTAAACACGTCGACAATAACAAAAGCTTTCTACCAGATGAGCCTCATAAACAGTGGATTTTGACGTTATCGTGTTATGTTTTGAGCAGCAAAGCACTGGCAAGGCAAGAACGGACACACATTGCCGGTGCGAGGGCATTAAATAAATGTATGACCTTTGTGAGCTGGACTCACGGCCATTCACTCTTGAGCAGAAATTCTTCGTGTTCTGGCACACACTGCTATCAAAAGGCTGCCTGTGATCAATACATCACCCCTCCACATGCAATCAACTCATGGAGCCTCGCACAATAACCCAGGCGGTAAAAGAGAGGGACGACTGAGAAAAAAAAAAAGAGAGAAAGATCCTGAATCGTGAACCCTCTTTTATATCACAGACGGCACTGAAACTATGTTTTGTTTCGCAGCTATCAGCCATTATTTCTATCAGCCGCCTGCATGAGTCAGACAGTGGGGGGGGGTGGGGGTGGGCGAGGACTTTTAAAAACCCTTTCACACAGCCTGGTGGTGACATGGATCCAATGAGACAGAGGAGAGGGACACAGTACTTTAAAGTAACCCAGCAGCATGGCACATGTTCCCACCCCCACCGACATGCTTTCGCAGCCCGTCCTGGGGGGATCCCCCTTGCTAGAGCGGCGCTGCCTTGCCTCTATCCTCACTCTGTCTCTCTGTCTCTGAATCATCAGCCATGCAGAAGCACCTCGCCACGCTGGGACTGAGGAGAAAGCTTTTTCTGAAGTGGACTGTGTGTGTACACACACTGAACTCCAAATGAACTGCTGGGGATAAAATATTAAAGGTGCAGATGGAGCTGTCCGGATGATAAGAACTGCTTGCGACGTGTCATGATCCGAGAGGCCTTGTGTTGAAGCCATCTCAAGCATACTAATGGTTCCCCCCACCACTCATTACTTCCATGTTCCCCTTTCATGGAGCTAATACCCCCTGTGCCTAGAGACGGGGCAACCTCTGCCTCCGAACACCGACCTAAATGCCTTCCACCAGTGTTTGTTTTCAGTCAGTATTTAGAGCCTGTTTCCAGCCAGGAGCAAAAAAAAAAAAAAGAAGAAAAAGAAGAAAAGAGGGAGAAGCAACAAAAGGACGCCAGGTCAAAACCAATGTTACTTGGCACAAACATGGCTTGGGTGGCGGGTGGAGAACCAGACATGAGCCAAAGCAGCAGTGTTTGTCTGTTGTCTCCTTTGCTCTTGCTCATGTTCCTTCTCTCTCCCTCCCCCTCCCCCTCATTGACAAGGACAAAGCCAATTTGTAGAGAAACCAGGGTCACGGATGGTGTAGACAAACCTTGCTCCTGCATGCTCCCCTGAGATGCCCCTTTCCACAGTACTTTGTCTTTTTGAGTCAATTGTTGCACGGTATCAGAGGAGCAGTGTGCGATGCCTGAGCCAGTGCTGCGAAACCTCATTCCCGTCACACACTAGCTCTGCTACAATACATTAGCTCTTCACAGGGTCATGATTCTATCTCTCCGGTCATCACCACCGGGATCCTGATCATCATTTCCACTGCAGACGCATTTTTCATGCAAATCATAATAGAGGCAACAATGAGGGCCCAATTTAGGGAGAGGAAACATATTCCTGTGTGGCTGACAGAGCATTTGCTGAGGCAGGGAGAAATGTATGTTTGTTTTAATACAACGTTAGCTTTTCCTCAATTATAAGCTCACACATTCAAAGCCGGTGCTGGGACAGAAAAAAAATAAAGAACAGAAAAAAGAAAAAGGAAACATCAATGAAAACCAAAAAGAAACAGACATTTCACCATTTCCTCAAAGACATTTCAGTCCAACACAGATCCTCTTCGGGTCTTCAGTGCACTTCCTCCTCTATTTTTAAATGCTACATCGAGTTCCAATGTCTCCTCTTTGAGAAAACTGTGAAATGCAGTCCAGCGAGCAGATTCGTCTTTTATTTATTCTGCTAGCGCACAAACAAAGAGCTGCACTATATCTTTACTCTGAAAGCTCCTAGCGGGCTGCCAATGGTGTGCAGAGACTCACTGGAATTTGACATGGGTGCCCCCTCTCTACAATACGTTTCCAGTGTCAGTTTGATATTCAACAGAGGTCACTGAATCTGTAGATACAGTACAGACCATTATGCTGGATAATGAACACTGTACTGAAAAAATACCACCGGCCCAAGTTTGCATGAGGGCAAAGCAATACATGGTGTGTATCCGAGGAAGATCATCTGCTATTTATTTTTTATTTTTCTTGCGCTGGGAGGTAAGACTCCCTAAGGTCTCATTCTTCTGAGCCTCTCTGATGGAGCGGGAGATAATAATGTCATGACCAGTAAATAATTGCATGCCTCAATGGGACATATGTCATTATGATATGGTATATGTCCTTCACCCTGACGGTCCTTGACCAAACAGAGAGGTGCCTTTGCGTTTCTCCTTCTCCCCCCGTGCTGTCATCTGCTATTTACTAAAGGCAGACAAACACAGAAGGAGGCTGATGCACAGGAGGAAAAAAAGAGGAGCCATAAAATCAGTTACAGTAGTGTGCCGCAAAATGCACACCTTGAGGCTATTTTTTAACCCTTCTTGTTCCTTTATCATCAAAAGTGTAACTTCAAGGCCATTAGGCGAGGCCTGCAATGTGAGATTTCATGGGAGCAGTACGAATGCGAGGTTAACTTACACTATCAAATCCCGATCCTTATCAGGCAGTGAGAGGCGGCGAGAATTGTTGGATGCCTCGAAATCCGTCCTCACTGCTAAAAATTAACCTGTCATCACTGAGGAGACTGAGGAGCCTAAATCCGGCTGACAATTTTCTTCAGTTCAACTATCTCACTTCCTTTATCGCCCTCCTTCATCTCTTTCAGCTGAGCCTCTCAGTCTCCTCCTCACTCTGTCAGCCTCAGTATTCAAAGAAAAATAAAAAAAAAAACAGCTTACCATGATGATAAAGGTGACAGGTCCTATAAAACTCCATATGAAATGATTGTCCACACTTAGCCAGCACCTGGGACAAAGAAATGCACACTTCAGGTTGGGGCAGCACACAATACAAAAACAATATCAGTCTTGTCTTCATGCTCCTGCAGCCAAATAATAATGGAAAGAAATTAACTTTTGGTTGCTTGCGCTGATGACATTGAGTGAGTAATTTCTAGTCAATATTTATCTTGGGAGCACTTTCAAATCGCTCCTTTCACAGGTTGAACATTTATACAGCTGTACTAAACAGAGGGGAAGACCCCAAGTAGCCCCTCTTGATGGCTGGGTCTTGGCTGAGATGTGGCCATTAATCTAAGTAAAAGGCTTTTTCTGCACAGTGCTCTTCTCTTTAGGAGAGCATTTACAAACAAGAGGTCACAGGAGGGTCTTTAAGCAGAAAGGCATTAATGTAGCTGCGGCCCCCTCTGAAACCACAGTGTTGAGTCTGTCAGCCACTTTCAAATGACATAAAAAATTGAACAGCTGCCCATCCTTTGCAAAAGGAGCTCAAATGTTTTGGTGTAGCCTTCAGGGATGCACATAAGGCGCTGGCAGAAATGATGAGTAGATTTTCTTTTTCAAAAGCTGCCACATACGGACACAGCAGGTAAGCCCACACAGCGTAGCAACCAGCGTGTCTGCTCTGCATTCAGGATTTGTTCAGAAAGCTGCACTCACGCTTTGTCGGTCCCATAGCTCCCGTAGTCGATAGCTGCGGAGACGCCGACCACGATGGCAGGGAAGAGGTAACCAGACACGTAGTAGTACTTTTTCCGGGAGTATTCGCTCTCAAAGACCTCCACAAGCATGAGGTACAGCTGGACCCCCTCGAGACACATCCAGGAGAAGGAAGCCAGGAAGAAGAAGTGGAGGATCCCCGCGATGATGGCGCACCCAATCTGAGACAGAATAACCGATTTAGACAATCAAATAAGTGTTCAAGGGAAAACAAGACTAAACCGCACGATCACAGTTTCCATTAAATGGGGATTTTTTTTTTAGATTCAATAGTGGTACAAAAATGATTTAAACATGACAAGAGTGATCTCCACTTTCTGTATTGAAAAGTGTATATCACATACCCCATCTTTTATTAAAACCCACTGAAAAGACGACATTCATTGCTGCTGCCTCACCCATTCAGTGGAACACATGAAAATAAAGGTAATGAATATTCATTCACCGCATGGGCTCTGACTATGCAGGTTTAACTTTCCATTAGCACGGTAGAAACTAAATGGCATTCGTATTGTAAGGTTAGAGTTAGTATATTTAATCGTACAGCTCAGCATCTGAGGCTTTTATTCCCAGCTGTGTGCAGGAAAAACGTTTCAGTGCTTCGTGGACGGAAAACATAAGTGAGAAAAAGGTGAAAAAACGGAAACTGTGGCTTTAAGTGAAAGAGGAAAAAAGACCTGTCAAGTGGAAGACATGGCCCCTTAGTAATCTATATTAATGGTTCTGTCCCGATCATGTCATGTCAGGGACAAGCAGAGAAGGTTAGAAACAAACAATGCTTAAAGTCTCATCCATTTCACTCTGAAAGGGTCTTTTGTGTTGTTTTGGTGGTGAGCAAAGATAAAGCGAGGGGGAATGAATCAAAACCAAATCAATAGGGTGCAATCGTTCCGGCTTACCCTGGGTTCCGTCATATCGATACCAATTAGGAATATTAACTCTGCGATGAAGAGATTGATGCACAGGTTCTTGTGGATGGTGTTACGATCGCTCTGCAGGCCCCGGAAGAAGCAGAAGGTGAAGATGCTGATGGTGAGGCAGACGAGGGACACCACGATCCCGACGCGAGTGATGACCGTCAGAAGCAGCTCGTGCACTCTGTCGTTAACCTGGAAAAGATAAAAGATGAACATGTTTGTGAAAAGAAACATGCTTTTCGTTCAGCTCTATGGGGAATGCTTCAAACATTTGTGTCTCAAAACATGTGACCTGATCAGAACCACTAAACCTCTTTTATATATTGTGTTGAATGAGTGAAAATAATACTGGCCAAAAAAATTACAATTACCTAATGTTTCTCAGGGGGGCACAAGATGACACATTTCTCTTACACAAAATAATGTTTCCTCTCATTTCTTTCCTTGTGAAGTACATACTTTCGCCTCTTTCAAAGGCCTTTAAAAATCCTTCAAATTAAATTGCCTGACAAGGAAAAATTACAGATTGGTTCAAGTGGTTTCAACACATATTTATTCTGAAGCCATTACCTGCTATGGAGGGTCACAAGTAGATATCGCGTCATTTTAGGGAATCACCAGCCAAAAGTGTTGGGATAAGGACAGGGTTTGTAAGGGTTTTGCAATGTTTAGGAAATGACTCTAGTCGAGGTAGAGAATTTGATGTGTATCAAAGCATCTAATGAAGAAAGCAGTTTTGTGACCAACAATATATAGACACAAGTCTTCTTTCTGAACCTTGCTATGATCACTGTCATCTTGTAGGATTGCTATTTAAGCCAAGAGACAAGAATATTTGGGGGGTTTCTGTTTGCTTATGATACAGAAAAAAGTCTTAAATACTACAGGTGAGTTTGAAAGAAAAGGTAGTAAGAGATGCAAAAAATGCAGGTGACATACGGAGATTTCACGGTGCGCCATGAGGATGGCAAAGTTGGTGAGATGGCTGCAGGAGCAGGTGGTGTGTGTTTTATTGGAGTCCAAGAGTTTGCAGCCTTGGGTGGACCAGTAGCCCATCATGCTCCTCTCAGAGTAATTCCAGAAGGAGCAATTGGAGTTGAAGTAGTGCTCCATCTGCAGATAACAAGAGATATGGTTAAGTGTCCAAATAATTGACTGCCTGAAATTGAAGTACATGTAGAACACAGAGGCCATTTACCCCCTACTCATACAAAGTATTTTTCTGCACTGATATGGATGAGGATTTTTCACTTCACAGCTCTTATGAAGCAATTCATATGTTGTATCTCATTTGGCACATGCTTGCCAAATCAACCGAAGCATGGTTGGGTATATGAGGCCTTAATAACAGAGAAGCATAATTGTTTGACGGCATGTCTTTGGAATTGCACAATTTCTCTGATAAAGAATGGAGTCCCGCATGGCCCTCTGGGAACTCTAGTGACAACTTTAAAAGACGAAAGATAATTGGTGCTCCAGTAATTTCATCCTAGATTGTACGGCTAATCTAGGAGTTAATTTCCCCCACTATAAAAGAAAATGGGTATCATTTATATCCCAATGTTGATTAAAGAATTAGTTTTCATTAAGAATTCACTTAGGTTCTAAAGACTCCTTTAATTTGATGTTCAATGACTTAAATAAACTGCAGACTGACCTAGCCAGACATTTACAATTCAAATTGCAGATCTCTGTCTACTCTGGATGTTCCCTCCTGGTGTTTTTTAATATGACCTCTCCATTCACTCCAGCAGGGAGACTCACTTCAATGTGCTCCAGGGTAAAAATCACCGGGTCATTAATGAATACACGGCTGGACTCTTTGTTGATTGAGGCAGCGATGATGTGGGAGTTGACAGCCACTGACACGTTGCGTCCGAAAGCCTCGTTGGCCATTTTGATGGTGGCGTTTTCTGCGCTGAGGAACTGGCCCAGATTCTTGTAGAGCACAAAAACCAGCTTGGCAACTCCTGTGGAGTGAAGGATGCAGACGGACATCAGCGGAGGAGAAAGGGAATTCATGCTTGAAGAAGAATTTAGGTGAAAAAAACAGCGGTGACAAAATGTGCACACACAGCGGACTAAGAATATTACAGCACTCCAATTTATTTCAATGTAATTCAATGTAATAATTAAATATTCAACAGAAGAACTGCATGAATGAGAGAAGCGGCCTCTCATTTTTGAGCCAAAATCGCAGAGGTTGGTTTTTTTTAACATAAAAACCTTTGCTGTGCTCCTACATTAATACAGAGAGACTGTTCGCTTTTCACAGAAACAAAAATGGGAGCAAAAGTCAAACACACTTGCATACATTTCTCAGTTTTTCACACACTTAATAAGCACTTCATTGCTCTCAGAGACTCAGAACTGTATTGACCAAGTTTCTCTTTCTTTCAGGTACTTTTAAGAGAGCTCACCATTCCGACTGTTGAGCTTGACAGTGTTGGCCGACAGCTGGATTGAGATACCGCCTTTGCTGGATTGTGGAAATTTAAAATCCTGGACCTGGCCATCCGTGCTGAGTACATACACATCCAGGACTGCCACGCGCAGAAAGGCAGAGGATGGGTTAGAGAAAGAGAAGGAAAGATAAAAGGATGAGAGAATGAGATTTTGGTCATTTCAGACTGTTTGACTGAGACCCAAGGGCATTGAAACGAAAAGAGGAGAATACTGATACCAAAGGTTTCTTCCTGTCATTTCCACACAAACTGAAATGTTGGCACAGACTAAAGGAAATATCAACGACTCAAGCACTAAATCTTTGTGACAGTGAGCTACACAATAAAAACGTCAATCACAGAGTGATCATTCCAGCCCAGTGAGACTCTTACTAATATGAATAAAACAACACTGCAGAGAAGAAAAAAAAACAACTAAGGAGAAGCCTTCCTTATATGGTCTAACAGCAGAAGAAAATGAGAGGAGGAGGAGGAGGCGGCTGTGGATAAACAATATACGTTTTCTGACTCCACAGCAGGCTAATGTTCACATTAATGTATAGAGTTACAAGGTCTAGACGCATACATTTATAAACTAAGCGTGCGCAATCAGAGAATCCAGTCTATTTAATTGTCTGAAATTCATCACTTTGTCAGTAAGCGACTCGTTAAACCTAATATGCGTTGCTTTTCTGTTCCCCCGAGGTTTAAAGCCTTATTATGAAAACAAAGTCCTTTTTTATGTGGCGGCCTTGTTTTCCTATCACAAGAGTTACTCTCTCAATGAATAGAAAGTAATCAAATTAACTGAGCCGGCATCAATAGAGAATGCTTGTCATTCGTTCACCACAAACTCTTGTTTTACTTACTTATGTTGTCTGCAGGAACTTTGACAATGGCAGGTTCCATGAGGTTGTCGGCAAGGACAAAGGCCCCTTCCTCCAAAGTGTCTAGTAACATGGTGGCTGCGTGCGTTTGCTCCGTGCTGTTCATGTCTTGCCAGGACTTCAAGGCCTCCGGTCGCAGAAGGTTATCCACCGTGTCCACAATGGCCTGTTTCGAGCCGGACAAACAAACAAACAAACAAATACGCACACACACGCACACACACACACACACACACACACACACACACACACAAAAAGGAGAGATACTTGAGTAACTCAGAAACAGTTTCTTCGTTTGCAAACATAAGCAGTGACATGCAGACACTGAAAAGAAATGGATGAAATGCTGAAGCATCACGGCTGTAAGGATTAAAAAGGAGCTGCAAGGACATTTGTTTTTTGAATGCTTATATGACAAGATCAGTTAATTTCAGACGTTTACTGAATAAGAGACCATTTTTGCAACTGTTTTGAATATGACGCAGACAATGAAGAGGGCAGGAAGAACAGGAGCATCATTGAAGATGGGGTGGATTCAGTTTCTTTATCAAGGCTGATGCTTCAGGGCGGACACTCATGGTCACAGTGCGCTGAGCCTAACGGGTCCAATGGCAGGATATTAAGAGATGGCCTGATGAAAGTCAAAGTACCAAAAGCTGTCCTCAATTAAAATTCTCTATTTCCAAAGCTCAGCGTTAAGCATGTAAAAACCTTAATTTCCTTTCCTTTCCATCAACCTGTACTCAAGCGCAAATACTTTACTGCACAATTAGGTCATTAAGTTACCCTGTACAAAACACTAAAAAGGGGCAAGGAAATGTGTGCAAAACGAAACTAAATATATGGTAAATTGTTTAATTGACCTGTATCCCTCACGCAAAAATGTCTCCAGCCTCTCACTTTCTGCCACCCGAACAGCCCAGGACAGACAGCGGATAAATTGGGCGTAGCATCCAGACGATTTCTTCAGGAAATAATCAAATCATTGAGCCTAATCAGGTAATCAATGCCGACGACGGCTGGTGGGAAGGGTGGGGGGGTAGCTCTAGTGATGTGGCATCAAGTGCGGCAGATGTCAGATACCGCTGACTCAACGATCGCGGTCCCAGACCCTCTCAGGCTGACATTACTCGAATAAACGCAGTCATTTACATTGACACAACATCTCTAACACTGTCGTTAAGGCAGACTTCAAATCTACATGTAGTGGCATTAAAAATCTGAATGATGATGTGACATTTTTGGGGAAGTGTTGTGACTACATACATGGATTTCCCCCCCCCCCTTCTTTTTATGAGCACACGGCCATTGAATGGCTAATTAGCTTGATCCATTTTAATACCCTCCCGAAGGAGAGATCTGGATTGAGGGGGGTGACTTTGGTGGCAGGTGGAGGACACTGATCTCCCTAATGGTTGATGGATATATATGGCCAAAATACTTTGATGTATGAACCCAACCTGGTAGAAATCGAGTAAAAAGGGGAAACAACGCTTTGACCTGGCTAACCCTATTAACCAGATAGTGCCAAAGATTTGCACCTTTAATTTATGAAACAAATGACTTCTGTGACCTAAAACTATGTCCTTGTGAAACAAGAGCCACGATTCTTACTTAACATGCAGGGAAAGGTCAGGTGATGGTCCTTGTAAAAAAAAAAATAAAAATGGTTTTAATTACTTTAATAACACAAGTGAACTGTGTTTGATTCAGGAGCGTTTTACATTGAAGGCAGCGCTCATATGAAAGCAAAAAATTGCAACAAAGCAGCAAATCCTTCAGCAAATCAATAATGAGAGGGATGTAAGAAGAGGATGTTTGTTTGAGATGTGGTGTTATGCATCCAGACGTGCAATCTTGAGTAAACACTTAGAGAACATCGGGAAAAACAGGATGAAAAACAAAAAAGACCATCGCTGTCAAACACATAGGGGGGGGGGGGACACAGAGACACATACACATCGATGTACAGAAGCCACCTCAGTAATTGGAGATGACTTCTCTTTGACTTAGAAAGCACTTTGGGCACGATTGTGTCTGTGCGTCGGGCAATTACTCAAAAAAGCAGGAAGCACAGGGAGGAGGGAGTACATGACAGTGCGGAGGGTGCGGTACATGCTGCTGAACTGAGGCTGGGGCATATACAGTAGCACAGGAATAGAGGAGGGGACGGCAGCAAGCAGAGTGGGCAGAAGCATTGCTTCAGTACCTTCATGTATGCCCTGCATGTCCTTTCTCGTTTTTGAAGCTTTTTGTATTAGAAAAGAGGAAAAAAAATAAAGAGACATAATTTGCACAGGTTCATGATCTTGAGCAAAGGCTTTGTGGAAACAAGGCCCTGACTGAGTGGTCGATATACGAAGTGACTACTGGATGACTGATCCAGCCACTCCCCATGCCTCTCATGTGCCACTGACCTGCTTACCTGGAGGTCAAAGAGTAAAAGTGCTTTAGCTCACATTTATGACATATTGCTGTATCTTCCTCTCAAAGCCTCCTGACACATTATAGAAGTACCACACTGGGCAGAGCCCAATCATCCTCAAGACCACAAAAGTACAAATTCTGCCATCTATACAGATCTCTGTCCAAATTAACATATTTGCTCTTTCGTTTTTGATTTGTCTGTCTCACAGCTTTGAAAGAGACAGAACGTATGTTACAAACAATATCAACTACTCTATATATTACTGTATTATTTTGGGGAGCACTGTATTCCCTTCTCCATTTGTCATTTAAAAAGTATTAACTTGTCAGTGAAGACTGATGCAGCAAGAGAGGCATTGTTGTTCGGGGCTATGTTCTGGTGGATGCGGTTACCTTGTTGAAGCTCCGCCCTGCAGAATCCTTCTCGCTGGGTCTGAGCTCCTGCAGCTGAGCATCCAGGATGTCCACCAGCTGCTCCATCAGGCGCACCGAGGAGCTGACGTCCCCAGCAAAGATGGGGCCTTTGGTGTGCTTGGCTAACTCGTTGGCCAAGTTTGCTGCATTTTCACCGCTGCGGATCTGCAGGGGGGGGAGGAGTGAATAATGTTCACAAGAATGCATGAAGACAGACTTGGAGGGTTCTTTCCAGCCCTGTTTCTGACAAGTCACACTTGAATGAGTCCTTGAAATGCCAGTTATGAAAAGAGGGTTTTATGTTTTCTTCATGTAGGAGTTGCCATGGTAGCCGTGTTTTTTTTCTTCCTACGTGGTAAATTAAAAAAAAAACACGTACACAGAAAGCTGCTTGCTATATCTGCTGTTACATCTATGGCACACACTATTCAGAGGGTAGAGAAAATATTGTTAACATGTAAAAGGCCTTTAACTTGGAGGCAAATCACTCATACAAAACTGACGTCATATTAAAGGCACGGCCATAGGTAATACTATTACATGTGCTACTGATATATACAGTTTATGCCTGTCATATCTCTGATGTAGTTTGTCTGTCGGTCTTCATCCTTAGAGGTTTTTAGTCTGAAAACACGCTTATCAAAGTCCTCATTTCCACATTTAATAAATGCAGCGTTCGAGCTAATCTGACACAGTTTTGCTTCCATCTCTGTAACTGTGATTAAATTACGTCAGTGCTGAAATCCTTTACAAGGACGTGGTTCCATTCTTTTGTCTACCCCCTTATGTTTATGAGAAACACATTCCACTTAGGAGGAAAACAGTGAGGCAGAGCTCATACAAACCTTCTGGGCTACTTGGTTGACCCAGTGGGAGGTACAGTTGCTGAGATCAGGGCCCTTCGGGTGCCAGACCCCAGTGCATAAATAAGAGGCTGTGCCTGACCGGGAAAACAAGAACAGAATTGTCAACTTCAATCAAGTCAAATCAGATTTATTTACAGGACAACAAAGGACAAGGATGCAAAAAAAATAGGAGAATGCACACAAACAGAAATTTACAAACATGCAAATGCACACGTGTTACACAAATCGGAAACCAGACAATGTCTGCTTGTGTGTGCGAACACAGAAATATCAGCCCTGAAGGATATTTAGTTTTTTCACTGTGCTGGTCTGGTAACACTGAATGTTGTCAAAAGACTAATTAAACTGAAATAGCTGGATACAGTGAACTCATGTAAAGTCACCAGTTTTGCTTCTGGAAAATTCTCCTTCTGAAAATATTTTCAACAGCTTGCTCCTGTTTGTGCTACAAAGTGCTAACTATTTTCTGTCCTGTCCTAATTAACCCTGTGTCTGATGAACTCTGAGCACTAACACAATTTCACACACAACCCAACGAGGGATGCACATCTCCCCGCAAGCTGCAGCAGAAACAGCTGAGCCTGCTCCTCTGTAACACAACCGCTGCAGATTGCTAAATCATTTTCAACCTGAAATGACATAGCTAAAACCTAACGCTATTACAAACTGTCTTCACTGATTCCCATAACACCTACTTAAACTGGTGCTCTTTATAGATGCGAAAAAGGTCCGCGTATGCAAGATTATCAGACAAATCTAACAAGCTCGCGCACTCGGCCCTGAGGTAAGAGGGAGCCCTGTTTACCTCGTGTTCCCTTGGGGCAAGGTCGCTCCACAAGCATGCCCCTCTGGGTCTGAGGCCACATTATGTCTCTTTCCTCTGTGGCCTCGCAGAAGCGCTCAGTTAAAGGGAAGGACTCGAGGGGCGGAGGAGAAGTAGTCTGTGGAATCACAGGAGGCGGCTTGGGTGCTCCCCTGCTGCCTTCCTTGGGCCCTGTTGTGGTGGTAGTGTTGGCCACACCCCAGTGCACTGTGGTTGTTGTGGTGGTGGTTGTAGTTCTCTGAGGCTGAGGGGACGTGGTGACTTCAGACAGTGGTGGAGCTGTGAAGAGAGAGAGTACAGAGGCATTATGTTTAGGTGGAGCACTGTTATGTGATGGTGTGCAGCCCAGTGGGCAGAACATTATCGCCTCCATGATTTCTGGAGTTTGATTCTCACTGGGACTCGTATTTCTCACTCTGTCACTGATGCAGTGGATAAAAAAAAGCTCCAAATGATAGTTTGACCTGTTGTTGCAGTGGGTGGCACCCCTGGGGCACATCAAGTGGACTATATCTAGTATTTTGCTAAGAATATTTTGGCAGGTATTCAAATCTTGACCTACTTGTGGGCAGATGCCCTCTTGTACCGCTAAACCTTAACGGTGCCCCCTATAAGTAACATTCCTAATTTTTTTTCGCAACATGTTCAACACTGTAATGCTTATACATCCAAGTATCCTGTTGTGTAAATTGCTGCTAAGTGCTTTGTGCAACAAGCGTATTCGCCTTCCCGTTGACTATGGCTTATCCAAGGCACTCAGTCTGCAGTGAACAAGACAATAATTACAGTAACATCCTCCTGCCTGGCAATCATTCTTGCCTGGGAGATTTTGTGGCATGGCTGATTAAATTTCACTAGAGAAACACAGAACCTATACGTGTAGCCATGGTGCCTGAACATTCATTTTACAGTTGTTTCTAGCTACAACTCATACTCTGATAAAGCAGGTGTGCAGTAACTCATGCAATGCCCCAGGCAAAAACAATATGTTTCAGTCCCGGGAAAGGGGAAAATAGTGCACTCCTTACATTTAACATGAGCCACTAAGGAAAAACTATGAAGACATTTTTCATGTGATACACCAGAGAAGTGTGAGTGGCCATGTAATTACATTTCATAAAAGTCGAACATAAGGGAGTTTCACTGATGAAATGTTGATAGACACTAACTATTTGATATAAATCTGCTCCACATCTCCAACTACAAAAAGAAAGCATGACCCCCCCGCCCCTCTTAAAGAAAGTATTTGTTGGTTGAATTTAAAAGGATAAGCTACATCAATCAAAGGAGCTCTGATTGGAATGCAATACGCATACTGAATCTAATCGCATTTGAGTACTTTGATTTCCTCCATTAGGCTGCCTGTAGAGCATGCAGAGAATGTGAAGAGGTGCTGTTACACTGCTCGAGCTGAGCACAGCCGTTCTCAGTAGTACAACCGGTAGCGAAAAGCGTCGCACAGACAGAGCGAGTCAAAGAGAGGAGGGAGTCAGAGGCAGGGCGAATTGGAGAGAAGGGGATGGCGGAAAACAGAGGCACACATCGACGGCAACGACAGGAGAATTCAGAACAATGGGGGCAAGTTGGAGAACGAGAAGACAGTTTCTGTCTTTGAGTAGATTGGAGGAGAGGCAGCCAGACCCCAGGTAACAACACCTCCATATCTATTGCCTCCATTGGATAATGGGTCTGGCTGATAGCACCCCCCCACAAACAAATACACACACACACACACACACTACTACTATCAACACAGGCCTCACGCACAGTTGAGCTGAAGGGAAATCGCCTTTGAGGCTGGCTGCTACCTGATGGTGAATTAGGCTCCATTGACCAGAGGAGACGAATGCGTGTGATGGAGGTATAGAACTCCATACACACGAACACACAAACACACAAGCAGGTGACATAGAGATCTACACAGCTGACTGGCACTGAGCTGAAGGCAGATTTGGCTGGCTGGCTTCACCTCAGCCTCCTCTTCACTTCGTCCCTCCTCTCCTTCCTGTATCCTTTTACTCTACACAGTGAAATCCTCGGCTGCACGGCCTGTCACGGCGGTTGAGAGACAACCTGTGCTTAGTGTCCTTTCAGCACTAGCATTTAGATGGCTGGGAGAAATGCCTGTCTCTATTCTGCACCAATACCCTTTTATTGCTATATCCCTTGTTTTTTCATGACTCACTGAGAAGACTCACAGAGGTGAAAGCAATAGACACACACACACTCACACACACACACACACACAAAAAGCACGTTGTAAATTTCTGGTTAAGTTTACACTCTACAACTCCGCCGAAAGAAAATGAGTGTGTGTCGCCAAAGTGTGCAAATGATTATTGTTGTTTCATTTTAAACATCTGGGTCAGGGTTGCTTGGCTAACATCCCGAAGATTCCCAAGAAACCGTGGGGCCCTTTATAGGTTTCTCATTTCCAAAGTATGAAAGATGATAATGATAAGACCGCAGCCTCCATGGGTGGGGAGTTTAGAATCCAGACAGAAATAAAATGAAAATGAATCGCTGTTTCGGCAGCATGATTTAAAGATAAACAGTGCGCAACCTCGGCCAATAAATCAAAGCGGCATCTGCTGTAATCCAAGCACATTCCTTTAGCATGTCAGCTAACAACTGTATCTTGTCTGCGCCCCTCACTCAAGAGGGCTGCTTGTCATGGCTCGCTGGGTTGTTGAGCTCCGTGCTCTACTTACAACACTTTGTACAACATGTACAACTAAATCTCTTTGAAGTTTAATTTTTTTTAAAACTTTTTTTTTTTACACTTCGTTGCTACCTGCTGTCAACGGCAAAACTGTGGGGACAATTAATGATAGACGTGGTTAATACCATCTAATGGGTTTGGCTCTGCTAAAGCTTTCCATCGGAGAGGGATTGCCCCATAGCACACTGGACAGGCTTTAGCTTTGGGAAAGGGGTGAGGGGTGGATTTGCTGTGCCAATATACAGTATATGCTGCACGAGACAGTAACGCTGCGCAGGCATTGCTAAAAATTGTTGTTCTCGGTGGGCATAGTCATAGAATACGGCCGTGCATTAAAGAGCTTCATTAACAAGAGATCATGAAAAGGACGTAAGAAAAAGGGCTAAAATAATCCTGTTTCATGTGTATGATGCAAACTAATCCTCGTTCCTGTGTGAAAAACAGGCTAATGTGAATGTACGCTATACTTCCCGGGGAGAGTTGTGCATAAACAATGCAGCCCCTCTGACCACTGCTGTTCCTGTGTACATAGCGTGTCAGCCCGTAATCCTGCCAGCAACACAATAATCTCATTACCTTTATGCTATAGCTTGGTTTAATTTGATCCAATGAAAGCTGGGAGGAATTAACCCGTAGGTATTAAAACACTCCTCTCTGGCAGTCAGTTCTTCACAGAGATGTCTAAGTGGATAAGTTTATAAGCAGTCACTGTGAGGGATGGGTATTGATCTGTTGGTAGTGCTGCAGCAGCCTTTTCCATACCTTTTGTGATTCATATCATGGACCAAATATTTCTGTTTTCCACTGTGGCAACACATGCCTGACACCCCTGACTACCTTCCCTGTGCAATATGCCTTTGATTATGACAAAAGAAGCAAATCCCACGTTTGGGCTATATAGCGAAACCAGGACAGGATCCTTGATTATTATGTCTCTGCTGCACTCAGCCTTGGGGGAACCTTCAATTAGCTGTCATAGAGTGTGAGCGCATGGAGTGATATTCTCCAAAGTACCGCCAATAGTCGGGACAGACTTATTCATAAGCTCTTTGTGTGATTTGACGCCCGCACGTTGTTGCACTTGAATGTATCTCGGTGGTTCTGTTATTACGCTGGGGTTACAGGTCTGGGATTCATGACAGACAACGTGATGGTAATCCAGGAGAGGAAAAGGCGAGAGGAGCACGGTTTGCCGAGTGTTGTCAGAGCATATGCATATACACGCAAGCACTCAGGAACACACACACACACACACACACACACACACACACACACACACACGGAGCCCAGATGAAACTTAACCAGGACTCGGTAGTCATGCCGGGGTGACAAATGAAAACCGACAGCGTGTGTGTCTTTTATATTATGTTTAATGGCTTCACTTTCAGTAGGCACCGCATGGTTGTTCATCAGGGTAATGTTTCATACACATTACCAGGTGCTGTTTATCTTGCGAGGGAGGGTGAGAAATGGCAAGGGAACACGCATTTAGCATTTGTTTCAGCTAATTTGCCACATAAAAAGTTAAAAGAATCATTAGATCTCACTCGTCCACTCCTCTATCCCGCGCTCTTTCATGGGATAATCTCATGATGATGTGAACCGAGGCTGTTTAGGAGATTTACCTCTTTGTTCCAATTTTGTGGGTGACTTGCTCCTTGCTAAGGTAAAATGTCTTTTGTACACTGAAATGTGGTTCCTGGGTGGTAATCACCTCCTAATTAAAGAGGAACAGCAAAAGTTATCAAGTCAGTGGAAAACTATTCAAAGTCTGTTTCTGCCATCAGAAGGGGACCACGCTGTCTTTGTGGGGGGGGGGGGGGGACCAAGAGAATCTAGTGGATGGAAAAAGTAAATTAATAACCCAACAGCTTTCAAGTCATTCGGCACAGAGCGTAGGTTAATTGAAATAAGGTGTTGAACTGTGAAAAAACAAAGTGTAAATGATTTCCTCTGCCAATGCCGCCGCCGAAATATCTCTGTTTCCAACGGGCCTTTCAGGCAGCCCTTTTGCGTCTAAGTTCATATGGAAATGGAGCTGCTCTTGAGTATGAAATAGTGTGATGATTTATAATACGTTTGTGATGCATTTTGAGATCTACCAATAATAACAATAATACACAAAGGAAATTGGATTACATGTCTTTCACTCTGCGCTGCATTTGTGGCTGTGGAGGGGAACGCGGCGCATGATTGCTTGTGTATCAGCAGTAAATATGAAGAAAGCTGAGTGAAAATTCGTATAATTTCCCACGAGTCATGTCCTTCTGAGGGTGTGTACAGTATACGTCCATGTCTTAGGGAACAAAACCTAATAGCTGGATTATGTTATTTACTGCTGTCTCCAATATTTCTCTTTCCCCTCAATACAAACGCATTGATTCACGTGAACACAGGCAGGCCGAGTGCACTCCCACGCACACACACACACGCACACACACACACACACACACACACACACACACACACACACATGCATATGAACACATGTATACAACCTCACACGTGGAATGACACCAAAGCATAGAGAACAGACATAGCAGCTGCCAGACTACAGCCAGCTTTTTTTTTCTCCCTCCTTGCAGCTTTCTCTTTACTGTACGTGCCTCACATTTCAAGCATTAACTCTAGGTGTGCCGAGCAGACTGAAATTTAATGCCGTGCGCGCAGCAGGGTGTCTGCTTTAGAGGTGTTCACATACACGCATATGCACTTCCAAACAGATCCACATACATAAGCATGCCAGCACGCGCACACATTAACGCAGCTGCTTAACGCGAAAAGCACACAAACCCGATTAGAGAAAGACAGACACACACAGACACAATGATAAGGCCTATGTGAAATAAATCTCCTCAAAGGCGTGTGTCAGTTAGTGATGGGGGACCATTGTGATGTCTGAGTAATAATTCTTTTAATACGCCTTGTTTCACAGTCAGACTGTAATCAAACAAGAGTCTGTGGATCCCCTTGGCTATAGGGCTCAGTGTAACCATAATCAACCCCCCCCCCCTCCCCCGCCCTCTCTTTTATGTAAAACAACTCTTTGTGACATTCTAAATCATACCCCGGGTTTGCTGTTGCCCACATACTTGTACGCTGTCGCTGAAGATCATTTGGCTGTGTACAGCAGTTTAACATCAGCGGGTAAGACATTTCCAGGAGAGGTGGTAACCAGCTAAGAATATGAGAAGACATTATCTTGGGGTGAAATGTTCTTCCTTATCTGGCAACAACTGGCCCTCATGTCTCACAACGTTCAGGGCAGGAGGGGCGGCAGAGATCATGATCAGATTTCAGAGGAAACAGGTGACCCTCTGACCTGCTGTGCCGAATAGCCTTCACTGCCACCAGACACTGGGTGGTTAGGTATTATCCCAGGATGTAATATCAGAGACATCGTGAACAAGACTGTAAATCCCCATCGTGGGATTTTCCCCCTTTTTAATCACCCCAGTTAAATCCACCCCTACATCGTAACCAACAATGGGACCAGTGGGTCACGATGTAGACAGAATAATGTGTATGTCATAAAAAGGTGGTTAAAAAGCTACATGGGAGGAATAAAGAAGAGGCTGGCATATAGGGAGATCCTGAAGTCCAGCAGTAAAGACGGATGGCTTTAGCTGAAGTGCCCTCACATCCCAGAGATTCTTCCCAGCTTACACAGAACGCAGCGCAAAACATCATCAGTATGATGGGAAAAAACTGCGATTTAGGGACTATAACATAATATGAGAATTAACCAGTCCCTGCTACCAACACACAGGTTTAAGGCTATAGGTCCCTTTAGAGGATTTCTACAATGATTCTGGGCTTTTTTCTGCGGATTGTTGTGTACAGTGAGGTGTTTGATTTGGTCTGGTCCTGGCTGGCCAAGCCTGTGTGGTGAGTCAACATTGGTGTGATCCTGACAACAACCAACAGGGGTTTTCGTCGACAGGAAAGAATGCGAGAAAGAACCAGAGAGAAGTTGCTTGTAACAACAATGTTCACTCAAATAGGTAGTTTAGAAGAAGGAATCTATTAGAAGCAGTTCCCAGCTCCACAAAAAGTCCGTATCAATCAAAATGGCAAAATTCCATGCAAAATCTTTAAATGGAATAATGTCACTAAAGTTTAATATTTCTGAATGACAAAACTGTGTAGTGTCTCATGCCTGGTCTTCATGTGCATGATGGACATCTTTGTCCTGTTGTTGTTGTGTGTACAGTTTCCCAGAAGGAACAGCTAAGGATTTACTTAAATCCTGTCATTCCGTGTGCACTGCTCTAATTGGGCATGATTTGAACAGTCTGAACTAAGCTTTGGCTTGATTTCAGGAGAGATGCCAAACAGACGCACATACGTGTAAACATGCACAGAGAGAAATGCACAGTTCATGGATGCTCATGGAGGGGGAGGACTAAGAAGAACAATGGGAGTCTACAGGCAGAAGAAGGGTAAAAGAAAAATCCCCAAAAGACAGAGAGACAGAAACAGCCAGACTGAACCCAGTAGAGAGATGAGAGAGATGAAATGAAAGAGAGACACCAGAGATAGATGCAGACGAAGAAAGAAACAACGAGAATATGACAGGACAGAAAAACAAAAACAAAAAGGGTGATCTTCCACATCAATATCCTCTCCCTTGACACCGCTGTGTCCACTTGGGCAGCTGACAGGCAGTTTGGGGGGGGGGGTTGTTGTCAGGGCAAACAAACAAATTGGCCATTTTTAACACAGCCTCTTCCCTGCTCCTTCACCACTGGTGAGCATGCAGGAGATAGAGATCTCTGCCATTTTACCTGAGCACCTCGCATGGCTGTGGAAGCTTGATTCTGATGTGTAAAGTATCCGTGTCTCCCTCTGTTTCCCCTGCTTTCTGTCTAAATGTTGCCATGCACAGGTTGACCTCTATGTAAGCTCTGCAGAAGACAGGAATGAATCATAGTGGTGCTTATTAGAGAGCTGTATATTCATCAGACTATAAGAGGTAGGGTCTCTGGGGTGACTGCTAATGCACACGACTCACAAGCATCTGCAACACAGCTGAGCATTTTTGCACTGTAAAGCACTTTCATAGCACACAAACTACAGGGCATTGTTTTGACCACATGCGGAGTTTTGTAAGCTAATTGGCAAGTCGCGTCTGTGAGCCATAATTTCAAACAAATTGGGTCATTCGCCTCCTTATGATCCCCACTTGCAAATGTATAATTTGAGGGTGCAGCCATGATTGAAACTGTATGCAAATGTATTGACATTTGAACAATTAAAGAGGAGGTCTTGATTTGTGTGGGTGTTAACTGCAGCGCCGGGGGCTTTTATACGGAAGTGATTCCGAATCTAATTTTACGACAAGGGATAAATAAAAGGTTTCCGAGGCTCACCTGTGTCCCATTGAGGCAGCGAAAAGAGTCTGTTTGTGCATACTTCTGGAAAAAAAATTGCTTTTGATATGCTTACTCAGTGGTTTGAGGCCACATATCAGAGCTTGGCATGAATAAACGCTCCATAGAAGTGGGTGCATAATGAGTCTTCTCTGGGAATACCTCATTTAAATCAATTTAATCATCTTACTTACAAGATGCAACAAAGGAATATGTTTTTTTATGAGCTCCTATATGCAAGAAGGAAAACAGGCATTGAGCCTTAGTTAAATGAGTGGATTATGGCGCTACTGGTGAAAGCCAAGAGAGGGACTTACTGACCCATTTTATGTCCACTTCCATTGGAGCCGCTTGTTGGCTGTGACCCCATCCACTCCCCCATAATCCTACACGAGGTGATCTCGCCTCGACACGAGCAACGTTATTGGACTTGACAAGAACCCAACTGTCTGCCACACGGAGTCTCAACATCACTTTGATGCGATTGCATTTCATGACGGAGCAAGCCACGTGACAGAGTTGTTTGTGCGCTTGAAATACGGGAAAAGAGGGAGTAGGACATGCAGTGTACAGTGGCAAATCCCCCCCCCACCACCCGCAGTTGTTGACTCTCATCCTCTGTACATTCTCTGCTTTGAAATCCCCTTGAATCAGTTGTTTAGTTGTTGAAGAAAGTCAAACAATTAGCGCAGTCACATCCACATTAATAATCAGCCACGCTCTGTCATACAAATGCTTTCTGCGTTTAGACAGGCGCTGCTCAAAAAAAAAAAAAAAATGTACCTTCAACTTTTACCACAAAAGCATTCTGATAGCTTGCTTCAGTGCCTAGTGAAGCAGGCACAGAAACAAGCATCAAGATATCACAGAGAGCGCATCCAGTGACAGCCAGAAAAAAAAGTGCCATCATTTATGTGTCAACATCAGCCATGTGGGAGGACAAGTTTATTGACATCTTGATGATCATCCTGGACCATTCTCCCTTGCACTCATCGACTGCAACTCAACATACATTAGTCAGCGGCAGGGCCAGGCTCCTGTCTCATTTGTCAGGAAGAGAGAACGGAGTCCTCGTTGACATTAAAATAAAGATGTGTGAATACAGAAGCCCTGCGGAGCAAATACAGCATGTCACGTAGCATATGTTTCTAAACATAATCTACAGGGAGGGAGGTAGGTTCCTTTGGAGGCCTGACTGTGTGAATAAACACTCATGCACACAAACGCGCAACACACACAAATAACCGTAAAGTAGTCTTACTGTATTTCAGGGCGGATGTTGTTAAAGCCTCTGATTTCTCTATCAGTAATCAGTGTCCATTCAGAAAATGAATAAATCAATTGAGCGTGCAGCCTGTCTGTGCACAGTTTATTCCAAGAATCCATCTAAGCTAAGCTGAAAATGAAGGCTGTTGTGGAGGCTGTTGCTTGACTGCTTAATAACCAGTTTACTGTATATAAACACATCATGGCATGTAAAGACATGCTCCAGTTGATTCTTATTAGATATCTAAAAAGGTAATATTATGGCCACTTTTGCAGCAGCTCTCTGCAAATGCAAGGCGCCGCGTCATTTTGAATTCTCCGTATCAGTGTGGGACGTTGCGTTTTGGACATGACTGAAATAAGGAAACACCCTTTGACTATTGCATATTCCTCAATTGCTCTAAATGTGCTTGCGATATGCAAATATTTAATTAAAAAATGCCCTTAGTATCTGACTTACTGGCAGTGGAGAAAACTTCAAACATGTTATTCAGAGTTAAAGAAATATATATATATATTTTTTTTTATCTTGTTCCCCGGTATTCTACTCAATGCCCCCCCTGCATATTAATATTGCTTTCCACCTGGACTACATTTTTGTTACGGTATAGCTTGCCTTGGTCTGGCTAGATTGATGCTGTTCCATTGACTGAACCCAATTTAGCAGTCCGAGCCCGTGTCCTATCAATACAAAAGTGGACGAGCAAACACATTAATAAATATTGAGCTCTTGGATAATCTGTGGAAAAGTTGCTTGACCTCTGTGGCTCATCACTGACTGCGTTGAGCATTACGTGGATTTAGGATTCTGGGTGTGGAGGGGATTAGGATAATTACTGTTATTATATTCTTGGTGTAAGGACAATCGCAGGCCTAGGCTAGCCTCCCTCAGCTCTTGACAGCTAAATTAAAAACATACACTGCTGATGTGACCCTGGATGATTGATCCCTCTCGCTTGTGCCTACCATCTCTTTCTCTCTTAGGCAGCACCTTGAATCCATACACTCTGCCTACAGAGTGTGAAGTACTTATTTTTTTCCTTTTAAAGGCCGATGGAGATTTGGAGTTTCAGCATCACTTGGGGAATGATCTAACCTTGCCCCAGGCCAGACTTTGCACCTGTCCGGGCATGTATGTTTCCAGAGGTGAAAATATACAGTATATCTCTCTCCCCATCTTATTCTCTCTAAAAAAAAAAAATGGATATGCTAGCAGGGGTCCCTTGAGCGTTAGCACCAGGGACTCAGGGAGCGCCCGGATGGTAAACCTCCTCAAATCCCCTAGGTACTGATCCCTTATGATATGGTAACTTGCTTCGAGGCATTGTTTACCACAGAGCCTCTTTCACTTCCCTTCCGAGATGCTTTCTTGCACTCTAAAGCTTCCGTAACATATCTGGCACATATTAGAGTTTAAATTAAAAATCAGTCAGCTGTGACACTTGATACATACGTGGGGAATACCAATGAAATATCAAAGCGCTTTTGACAGCAACTAAAAATCACAATTTCAGCAATGCAATTTAACAATATTGTCTGCAAAAGAAATGATTGGGGGGCTGGGTTCTTACCATGTGCTGGATCAGGTGGGCCAAACTCCAGATTGTATTTCAGGATGTAAAAATTATTCCACACATAGAGCTGGTTATCTCGCGGATTGTAATCCACAGCTGCAATGTACTGGTACTGGTTGGGAAAGTGGATATCAACATATTCCCCACGGTTCTGTTTGGTATTGTAAATGTAATCAATCAGGCTCTTGCTGACCTCACTTTCATTGTCTTCATAGGTGGAGCGGACCACATAGAGTACTCCACAAACCATGAAGGCATTGGAGGCTGAGCGCTTATCATAGGTCGTGTCCCAGGTAGCCTCAAAACGTAGCGTGTAGGGGTTCAACTGGCTGATTACTATCATGCCGTTGTTCTGCTCTGTGGCGTAGATCACCCACAGCCCATTCTCATCTACCGCCAGGTCAATGTCTGTTTTACCACCCCACTTGTAGGGCGACGTGTCGTGGTAGTTGGCATTATTGATGATCGCCTCACCACTTTTGATTCGAGTCCGCAGGTCAAACTTCACAATGTTGCGGGTACGCTCCTTGTTGAAAAACACGGCCCCGTCATAGACCACAAATCCAGTCCCATCCACCCGGTGTGGCAGCTTATAGGTGATGGTTTGCCGGGCATTTTGGAAGTCATCCAGGGAGGAATACTCAATGAGAGTGTCTGTCCTATAAGGAGTCCAAGGCATGAAGTAGATTTTCTCGCCGGCTTGCAGTGGGTCTTTGCACCAGGCACCAGCTTGTTGCTCCGCTTCAAATAGAAAGGCAGGATCACCGACAGCTTTCAGAGTCCCAGGACAAAGAAAAACTAGTAATGGGAGAAAAGTAGAATAAGAAACAGACTCAGGTTAACATGTGAAAAACAAAACCCCACAAAACTATGTGTAACATCCATATAATCTCTACTGTCTTCATTTTGTTTTACAGGTTGTCCACGAGGAGTGGGGACAGACACACATTAAAGAGTGGCCAAAACACAACTAACAACTATAGCCAATATTCACAAGCAGTATAAGGATTTTGGTTTTGTGCATAGAAAGAAAAAAAGGAATAGGAAAGTTATTAAGCAGTATGTTTAAATATATATAGTAGTCTGAAACAAAAAGAAGCTTGGCCTCATAGACATTTACTGTTGGGAGTAGAACACAAATGAGGGGAAATAGAACAGAAACAAAACTTAACGAAACAATTGGTCCTGTAAACAAAATAAAAATGCAGCCAACTAAAGTCACTTGGCAACAGAGGTTATGAGAGAGCAGGAGTCAGCAGAGTCTGCAAAATGTTTCTGTGTCTCAGTTATACCATCTTCTCTACAGTATATACCTGAGAGGCTTGTCATTACGAAGTGGTGCAAATGTCACAACCATTAAGATTTAAAAAACTTTCATTAAGGGTCTCTTGCGGTGTTTTTGGTTTTTGCTCTGAGGCATAGGAGGCATAAGAATCAACAGAGAAAAGAGCAGCAAGTGGTCAGGTGAGAATAATGGGGAGAAAGGTGAGGGGGGGGAAGTGCTCAGAGAAAAAAGGGACAGTAGAAAGCAAGAGCTTGGAAAAAAGGGCCAAGAAACACTGTTACCATGGCATGCTATGGAAAAGGGTTTGGAAGCCAGGCAATATGAGATTCTGCTGAGGAGCATAAGCACCCAGAGAGAATGAAGAGAGGAAGCCCCTATGGACTGCAGCCAATACGCCCCCATTTACATCTTTTGGCTGCTTGTGTGCTGTCTCTTTTTACGGCCAGCCTCACTTCCCTTGTTGCACTACACTGGCCGTTAACAGTACAGTTGGGGGATTCTGAAGATAACGTCTGCGATGGGTTTGTAGGGGCCACCATGGGAAAATAGGTAGTTTACAACCAGATGCCACAAAACAAGGAGCTAGGGTTTGGGTTGTGTCTGTTATTTACCTTTTTGCTCCACTTCTATTTTAAGCGTTGGAAGAGAGAATGAAAGGGGTGCAAGGGGAAAAAAAGAGATTAATATGAATTAACTGTCATCGCTATGATTACATATGCAGAAACACGTTATGAGACATGGACAAAGAGGAGTAGACCTATTCAGAGAAGGCAGAAAGGTTTAGAGAAAGGCAACACGAGGCCGTCAAGGTCCTGTCTTAGAAAAAAGGGTTGGATTAGGACACAAAGAATGGTCTGATCACGTTTGTGATCATGACCAATCATAACATATGCACATTCTAGCACAGTGGTGAATGGATTTTAGATTTGACAGACTGCCAACTGCCTGAGAATATCTGCTATCTGTGATTTTTGTTTGATAAAAGAGAATGATCTCTCCTGTTTAAATACTTTAAACATTCCTCAAAGCCATCCTGTGGATAATACATTTATTACATACTTTTTTGGATTTTTATCATTATGATTTCACTTAATATGAATCTGGTTTTGTTGAAAGTCAAACCAAGTTGCTTTCAAACTGTGGTCTGTTGTAATCCACCCACCACCATAAACCATGCCTAATTCAATGAAAATAAAAATTTGTAATTTTTTTGGTTAAATATAGAGTGGTAAAAACCTCTTTGCTATATCTTTGAAATAAAACTGCATACAATAAATATGCCACGACGTAAAAATCTCTAATCTTACTTTACAACGTTTACAATTATATAGCCACACATGTACACAGAAAAAAACAAACTAATAGTGGCCTTATAACGGAAGCGGGTAATCAGTGGAGCAAAATACATTACAACACTACATTTAATTTGTCGAGTTATTTTGTGCCTTCTGATACAAGTCTACTATAAATTAGCTAACATGGGCACATTCAGACAAGGCCCTCTGAAGTCAACTGTGTTATGAAGCATTATCCAGCCCATTAATCTGAGATATCAATGACTTATGATTTATGAAGCATATCATCAGACTTAAAAAGTCGACAAGAATGCCAATGCATGAAAATCACCACAACAAGACTGAAATGCCTAGAAAAGTATTTATGCTAGTCAAACGTTGTTCAGAAAAGGCGTTGCTCAGGTTAGTCTGAAGCCTAGGTCAGACTAGACTGTTCAAGTCATGGCTTCCCAACTGGGAACATTCAACTATACAGTTGTTCTGCTTGCTGTTCAATTAGCAAACAAACAAACTCACAAAGTGGACATCACAGATTACCTTTGTCATTCAATTACCTCTTTCTATGTGTACAGAAAAGCTCAGGGAAAATCTCATTATTAAAAAAATCCTCAACCACTTCTTATTACATGGCTACAGTTTATATTTAACTGAAAATGCAGTTTGTGTAATTTCATTGTTATGAAACCTCTTTGACTTAAAAAGTCATTTCGCTGTGTCTTTCTCAGATTTCAGTCTCGGATGGATTCACAATACAAAGGCTCAACCACAGAAGGCCTGTGAGAATCAATGTTGAAATACTAATCCTAGTACACACTTTGGGCCAGTGTGCACTGTGGGACAAATTGAGCAATCATAAATTAGGTTCCCGTTGAATCCTGCAACCCTCCACCTCCAGTTAGTGCAGGTTCACATTAGAATTGTGTTCATAAATGTTGAGTCTGACCTAGGCCTCAGTGGAAAAAAAACAACAGTGGAAACTAGAGATTCGGATGGATCCGTAAATGAATGCACGCCATTCTGCAGAAGGAATTCAAGTGTGTTGCAGCTAACTAAGAGATCAAACATGTATAGGAAGAAGCTGAGTTCTCAGAAGTCGCATAAAACAGAGGAAGGCGACAACAGGACATAGAGATGGCGTGACAGAAACCTGGAAAGAAAAGGAGAACACATGACGGAAGACCTGATGAGGTTAGTGGAAATGTAAAAGTAGAAATAGCAGTCAGTGTGATCAGAAATCGGTCAGTGGATGAAGAGATTTGAGTCAGATAGCCGAGGAGGTTTCCTGCAGATTGCACAGGGGAAGGGAAGAGAGTCAGTCACTTTTAATACAGCAACATTAAAAAAAACAAACATGAGACACGTCTCAACCCACACTAAACCCAAAGACCTTAAACTCTCTCCACTAGACATTGAAGACTTCCTAGGGAATTCCTTCTTTCTATGAACTCAAGGATTATCACTAATCAAATTAGGTCTATTAATAATGACTGTTGATAATCAGGTGTTCAATCTAGATATGGATGGATGTCTGCTGTCAACGGCAGACACAGTCAGTGGCTCCAGTGTTTAATCTAAATTAAAACATCTTCTAAATTACCCTGAATAAATAAAGGGGGAAAAACTTAAAACAAAAACACCAAACGGGACCCAAATATCATGCTGTTACAGCTTAACTTCAATTTTCATAATCTGGCTGTCACTGTCACATGGAGCTGAGGGTTTACTGGCATAAGAATGTAATGAAAAATGAAAATATTAGCACTGAGGACTGTTTATTCCCACAGGCACGACTCTACAGTTTTGCAAGGGTAGACTGGGAATGGCAACTTTTTTTCTCTCACCATTTTAAAATAGCTTGCACAGAGCAGTCTTAAAAAAAACGTCTTGGCTTTTATGTTGCCTGATTCAAGCAATTACTAGAGCCAATTCAGAGGGCAATTCAGTGCCAGGTGAAGGCAAAATGTACACCCTTGGCTGGAACATGAAGATAATGTTGCTAATGAGGGCAGTTCATGACAGGAACCAAACTATGAAGCCAAAAGGATGAAAATGGTGGGAATGTGGGCAACTTGTTGCAAAGGCCACTTGCACAGAAGGGAAAAATCCAAAAGTGCTTGTGTGATTATGCAAAGGCTTAGGCAAGAAAATGGATGAATTAAATAGCACATTACATTCAGTCAGTGAGAGAGACAAAAAAACAAGTGTTTACCATATTATGTTATTAAACTGCTTGTTGTTTTCAAGGCATATATAGACTTTTAGGGGCAGCAGTTACTAGTCAAAATGAGGACACTGTCTGCAGTCCCGTCGTTGATCAGCTTAATGGGGATTTGCCTTTTCTTGCAAAACAACTTTTCAAGTCTTGTATCCCAGAAAATCCAGGGATCCTAAGCTCCTGAACGACTGCAATGTTTTTAATCACAGATCCTGGTATTTGGCTTATGACCTATTCAATCTGAAAACTGTAGTACGGTCTTTGCTATCTCATCTGAAAACTCTAGTGAGGGTTTGCTCTGGTGTGGAAAAGCTCAGTAAATCTTCCCCTATGATTGCCTTTCTCTGCATTAGTATGACTCTACAAAATGATCTGTGGTATATGGACTTTATTTGGGGGAAGAGGAGACAGAGGACGGGTAAGAGGGAAGAAACACAACACGGAACCTGCCTGTAAATCACAATCTATCACAGTTTACAACAGGGTTTGCGTGGGAAAAGCTAGACTGGGCTTGTGTGGACTTGATCAGACTGGGAGAACACTAAGCACTTACCATGGCAGTTGCGATACGATACATTCTGTGTTCTTGGTCCTATTCTGGTTGGACATGGACCTTGAGAAGCAAAAAGACGGGGCTACAGACATGCATGTTTGAAACTGCTTAGAGTGAAGTGAGGACCTGCTTTTGTTCGACAGACTTTGCCAGGACTGAGAGTCCTTGGGCAGAAGTTTATGTTTCACCACATTACGGCGGTCTTGACTGTTTCCTTGGTGCAAGAAGGAGGCAAAAGACAATCAGAACATTGGGTGGACATGAGTGCACCTTGAGGCTAATCCTACTATTAAGGTTTGAGGTAATACAGCAAGACACAGGATCAATACTTCACTTAACTATGAGGCGAGCAAAAGAAAAAGCAAAGAAACAAGCAGTCAGGTGTTTAAGGCAAAAGCTACAGGAATTGGCTTTGCTCAATAATGTGAACTCAACTACTCATTATTGCTTATTCCATTTTTAATTACAGGTCCTCAAAGCCTCAGAGAGGTTAACCTTTAAGTTGTAATGAGTTTCACCATCTAATGATGTTCACTAATGCATTCTGATTCAACACTGAGGGGAACAGCTTGGACAGGTATACTGGTAATGAGCAATGTAGAAGAAATGTGTTAAATACATAAAAAAAAAATGTACTGCAGAATAAAGGTGCATTATTTATATTTTGGCAAAATTTCCCCTTTCAGGTGGTTCAGAACTGAAACGGATCTAAAGAAACTGGCATACAAAATGCTCATTTGAATCTGCCAAATACTATCTTCCCATTACTCCCACTCTAATTTTTACAGTTCCACCTGATTAATGACAAAGATTTAAATTACCAGAATCACTAATCAGTAAGCCAAAGATTAACGTCTTATTGCAAATGAACATGGCAGCTTAAAGGACAAAGGGCAATCTAAAGATTGTTTGGGAGCTGAATAGCAATGAATGTCTGAGCATTCAAGGAGCAGACAAAATGTTAACTCTATCTCTTTAGATGAAATATTACCTTGTTGACTTGCGAGTGGAGCCATTCTGTTCTGTTACATAATGAAACATCTGTTACCATATTTCAACACCTGTTGTCTTGATGTATATTAAGCCATCAAGGTGAGCTGTATTTTCAGTCTGATAGACTTCTCCGTACAAGACTTGAGTAATGAAACACTCGCTTGCCATCATGGAGAGTCAGCATGACTTCCTCTACCCTCCCTCTATTCTGCTACCCCATAACCAGCCGCTGGAAACACGGCGAGCGCATCAATATTAAAGGCAGTACAGAGGAGGACCAAAAGGGTGTTGCGGGTCATATTTTATGAAAAGTTCATGGTGTGACACAGATGGAAGAAGAGACGGAGGAAAAAGGGTGCTGGAGGGTGTTGCATACGAAGAGAGCAGACTGTCTGGACAAGGCAGGAGGAAGAAATGTGAGAGGATATGGTTTGACACAGAGGAGATAGAAATGGCATAGAAGAAGAGACAAACGGAGGACGGGAGGGTGGGTGGAAAGGGAGGAGGGAGCGTTTTCAATTCATGACAGAAGGGTCATACTTACTGTAGGGCACACACTCATACTGGACCTCCAGGTACTTGTAGGTCCCTGGGCAGGGGTCAGGGAAGACATCTGAACCCGTGATCACAATGCACTGGGTCCGATTGTTGCATCTGACCAATGAAAACAAAACGGAAGCACATTTAGCAACAATAACTCGTGTGCATCCTTTACAAGCAATGTAAACGGCCACAGGAATTAAATGCTTACATGTTCAAATACTATACACAAGAGCACAGGCTCCTTAAAAATGCCAAAAGAAATGTTCGCTCGTGTTGAGGCAGGGAGATATTAAAATCTCGCAACAATGAAGTTAATAGAGAAACACTCTGTTACTGTAAAAAGAGTGGTGAACTGCCGTTACCACGTAGCAATGCTATTTAGTGTGTTAGCAATAAAGTCAGGGCCAACTCCATTGCTTTTCACTCAGCACTTGCCTATTGGGTCTTCTCCCTATGTGTAAGGTGTAAAAGAGTTCCTTTGTGCACCCTACTATTCTGTATGTCTTTTTCAAGAGCTTTTATAATCTGTCTGAATGTGTACAGGCCAATGAAGGAATCCAATAAGGCTCTGCGACATTTTTAAAATGCAATTTTACCTGCCTATTCAATAACTGGCCAACGCTGTATTACATTCCCGGTTTTCTGAATGAATCTTGCAGTTACACACAGTTTGGTGCCTCGTCTGTTCTTTAACTTTGTACCTGCTAGTCGTGATCACACCCCAACAGGAAATTATTGAAAGAGTGACTCCTCACTCACAGCTTTAGTTGAATTAGCGCGTGCGGGCGTGCATGTGGGTGCCCGTGCGTCTGTGATGTTGTTGTACATATAACTGCTCTCTTGTTGTAATTAGAATTCTGTACTGTAAATACAATGACATTTGCAATTAAATTAAATGTACAAATATCAGTGGAAACAGATAAAGCCTTATTCACTGTGGACTACAATTGCATGTGGACCTCATGTGATTCTGGAATTTACCACCCACATCGGTGTTTGGCGGGGCGCATTTGCACGGGATAAACAAAGTCTGTGTGTTGCACTCAAATGTCCCGACTTATTGATTTGAGCTTGCTCATTCTCTGAATGGGTCCACATGCTGAGTAGCTAGATGAGGCACTTGAATTTGCACCCAAAATGCCATCAAAGGTCTCATTAATGATTTCTACCGCAGCCTCTACAATTCCCGACCCGAAGAGCAGAAAATATACCAAAATACTCATCAAGGGGTCTTTAAAAAAAAAAAAGTAAAATCATCAGAATGACTTATGCATTTAGAAAATAGAAAAAGAAATTATACGGGATGTAAAATTTGAATCGTTTTACCCATCATACATATGTGCATTTTGTTTTTAATTTTCATTAGCCATTCAAAGCCGTGTCAAAGGTCAAGTTTGGTCACTGCAGAGCAGAAATTCTAATTGAGCCTGTGGCGTGCTTTGAAACCCGGGGAATTACAGGTGACCACCCTTTTGCTGTACTGAAATCATGATAATGACATCAATACCCCGAGCAAGCCATATTTGCTACCAAGGGGACAAGGGGAAAATTTTATTGGCAATGTGAGGAGCCAGATCAATAACTCGGTTCTGCTGATTTAGCAGGGACCAGAGATAATATTTGTTTCTTCTTATCCCAGACCAGTGCGCCCATTTACAGCTGATCATTGGAAAATGTATTACTGGTTGCACTGTATTGTGCTTTGGGTTCTGACTTTGTTTTTGGGCTGCTGAGGTAATCACTGCTCTGTGTCCAAATGTTGTTAATATAATAATAGGTAGCGCAGTGAAACAGTGGAGAGTTGCTTACTGTTGAGGTGTATAGCGTTGAACAGACACTGGGGGATGGGAATTGGCACTCTTTAGGTTTCACATTAAAAACAATCAGATTTTAGCTGCATACCATGAATGCATGTAGAGTATTATGGTTTACAGCACAAAAGATTTTTCAGCAACTTGACGGCTCCTGTATTCAAATAAAAAAAAACTAAAAAAAGAACACTAAATCACAGTAACAGCAGGGAACGGAATTAGCCATTACTTTTTTCATTTTTTTTTCAAGCACAAAAGCAATTCATCTCCCTCTTCCTCCTGTTCTATTTCTCCCAATCAGCATGAATGCCAATTAAAATAATTCATAAATTTTTTTCAAATACATTTGATAGAGAGCATTTTTTTTTTAATTTCACCAAAAGAAATAAAAGGCTTTTTTTTATTCTTTGCTTTGGGCGATGTTAAAACACTATATTATATCATAGCGCCATAATGACACATATTTGTGTCTGCATATGTGTGCGTGCATCTGTGTTTAGTGGAGGTCTCAAGGGGAATTTCACTTTATTAATGGCCTTCACATGTGATAACAGATGAGAATATCAGCATATTGTTTTTGTTTTTTATGGAAATGAATTACTGTTTTGGAATTAAAACATGCACCTCATGCTGGGCCCATAATACGCCGCTTGTTTTTGTCGGTAATATTTCATGACTCTGCAGCACTTTTCATATATTATATGGTCACTTTGATGATTCTGTCCCCTTTGCTCATGCATAAGCATATCATGCAGGAGCAATATAAATGACAGTGCTTTATCTAGCAGATTCCAATGAGACCCGGGAAATGAATGCCTGGTTTATATTAGGCATATGAAACAGAATGATATCAAAAATAAAATTCATGACACTAATGAGACATAGACCTGCCATCGTTTCTCAGGAAAATGTATTAAACAACAGAACATAAGCACTGGAGAAGAAAAAAAGCTCATATTTCTTTTGAAACAATGTTGACAAAAGTGTTGATAGCTCTTTCTGATATATTACCCTAATTTTAGAGCTGTGGAGCAGGGGCGCCCTGATCTACGGGATTTAGTGACTGTGATTCTGTCTCATCTGTGAAACCTTGGGCTTCTCCTGAGACCAATTGAAAAACCCCTAATGGCTTCTTCTATGCATAGTCCTAGCCCTCAATTTGAAAGAGAGCATGCAATAGTAATTCCTCCAATAAAAAGTTCAGCATTTGGGCCTGCCAGGGCACAGGTCTCAAAGTGCACTCTAATTAAATACATGTAAAATATGATATCTCTGACTATCTTTTGATAGTCTGAGGCTATATAGTAATTAATCATGTACATAATGAATATTAAAGAAAGCTTTTCGTCACTTCTCTCCAGAGTGAAACATTCTATTTCTATAAATACCATGACTGCTTACAGGATTTTACTGAAGCAAAAGTGGAAAGAGTAATTTATTTTATGCTGTAATGTAAGATAAAGAATAATTATACCGCTGGAAAAGGCGCTCAATATAAAATGTTGCAAGTCGCCTTTTATTGGGAGGGACGTTACCCAGTTGTGCGGTAATATTTCCATATTAGCTTATATCAAGAAAAATGTACAGTGCCTTTTTTTTTGATAATTTGGTATATCTATGTCCACCACGGCTGTGACATGATTTAACAAAAGGGTTGTCCAGTTTAAAAAACAAAAATATAAAGTTTGGATTCCATAGCTCCACATCCTGAATACAACTGGAGGTTTAAAATCCACATACGCTAAAATCAAACCATTTTTGTGTATTTAAAAACAACAGCAGTTTTTTTTTCTTTCTTGAAGTAAAACTAAACTAAGGGATGGTTGGAGCTAATTTCAGCTTTGATTGCCTCCATTTCCCCTACAAGTCTGTTAATCACACTGAAGTATTCCAAATGTAATCCCATCACATCTCTGACCTTTTGGGAGAGGCAGACATCAGTACAATTAGAGTGTCATAGAAAATGCTGCTTGGATTTGATGCAAATCTCCTTTAAAAATGAGCACTCCCTGCTGACAGAGGGAAGGGGTGCGATAATATGCCAACTAGGTGTAACTGATAACACTCTTGATACCATGTATCCACATGCAATTTAACCTTTACCACTGCCATTGTAAAGCATGTCAGAGGAATAATTGGACACGAAGATAATGTGCTAAATGAACTAGAAAAATTGCATTTCCTGCAGAAAATGCGTGTGAATGCTGGAAAGCTGAAAGGCTGTCGCTAAACTGGAAAGCTGGCTTGAATGTTGAATAATGCTGAAAATGTATGAATGAAGTGCAATATTAAAATCAAATTTGCAAAAAACGGCAGAAAATTTGCACAAATCAGAATTGCAGATATGTCAAATGAATTGGCAGAATTGGAAGCTGAAATGTATCACCTGGAAGCTAAGAGCTGAAATACAAATAAGCTGAAAGCTAAACTGTGATATTGTAATGATTTGTTAAAGAAAGCACAATATGTTAAGTATAAATTGTGGAAAAAAGAATAAAAAGAACAAACAATTAAAGTTTGTTGAAAGGCTGACGCTAAACTGGATAGCTGACTTGAATGTTGAATAATATCAATGTATGAATGATGTGGAATATTTGAAATGTAGTTGTAGTTTTGTAGGAATATGAATGTGTTGAGAAGTGGGAACAGCATGAAGGATGCAAAGGATGAATGTGTTTTAAAAGTTGAACAAAAGTCATCATATAAGAAGAATGTCTATGGTTTGAGTAAAAGTTTGAAATGGTATAATTAGTATGTTGAATAAGTGTAAAATGTTTGTGGGAAGAGCTGGATTTGAACCCCAAACCCCTGGGTTAGAGGTCAGCAGCTCTACCTGCTACCCTCAGTGTAGGTTTCTTGTCTGTAGTGTTAAAAATGTGGATTGGATAGCGACTTAGAAATATTGAAAGGAAAGAGAAAAGTAGAGATTTTCTTCTTCAATTTTGAGTGGGTTGTTATTGGAGAAGTCTGTGGAGTATCTGATCAATTAAGTCTCACACAGCAAAAACTATATGTCCTTTGATTGAAATGGCCTGATAATCTGAAACTAGACATGTTTATCTACAAACTAATGATCTCTGTGGAGGGAAAATTGGTGACGAGAGAGCAGTTTTGGCAGAAAGATTTGAGGCGGTTTCACAGCAGCCTGTCACTCTGGCTGTGACATCATGCGCTGTAGCTTGGCTCCACCCACCACATACATACTCATGTAAAACTCTCAGAAGGGCGGAAAAAAAGCATAAAACCATAACTGTGATAAGTCAAAAACTATAAAAGATGTCAAAAACTGTTGAATACGATTTATGTGGAAGCAGTAGCAAGGTCAGCTCCAGTCATTCTTAATGGAGCCAAAAATGTGCAAAAAGCTTAATATTTTAAAAAGTATAAAGGTTATAAATGTGAGCAGTAGTAGCCATCATGTCCTTAAAGAGCTGAACATTTTGATAGTTGAATGGTTTCTGTAGCTAAAAGTATGAAGGATGCTGAATCAGCATTCACACTAATAAACTCATTTCAAACGCTTGTCGCAGAGTCCAAGCAAAAGTAACCACAGAAAGTAGTTCCCTGAATTAACTCTAGTAGCTAACTGTCAGTCGGAACGGCCGCAAAGACGCGAAAACACTCGCGTTGAAAAATACCAGAATTTATAGCAATGATAAAAACAACCAAACTGATGCTCAGTGCAATGAACTGTGCTCCACATTTAAGCAACACGTCAAACAAAACTCTCTACTCATTTTGTTAGTTTTTAAATACATTTTGCAGACTTCTGTTGCATGATGATGATGTTCTCAATAATCACAAGTAAGTTTCTACTTAACCAATAATACTGAATTATTGCTCAGCCCCATTAAAGTCACCTTAGGGTTTTCTGCCTGAAGCATCACACAAGTATTAGAACCTGAACTGCGTTTATTTGCACATGAATTGCAGAATTCTGCATTGTTATTTCTAAATAACAAATCCGGTCTGATATCCTCTGATATCCAGACCACCGGCTCCTTGAAGAACATTTTGTTGAAGAACTTCATATCCTTTGTGGAGAACCGGTTGATGTGTTTTGTGTTGCCATGGTGCCCCGCTGCACAGCACATGAGACAATAATAAAAGCTCTCAAAGGCCGCAGGGGCACCAGCATAGTGCACGTCCTCAACATTTCAGCTGTTGTGTGGCACTTGGAGGAGTTATACAACCTGTCGTTCGCCCTGAGAATGCTTCCTTCCCCCATCATCTCAGGGCTTTCGAGACCGGCAAAGATTGGACTTGCTAGCAAAGGGATGACACACGGAATGACAAAACTCCTGTGTCTGTCTGTCAGGCTTGGTCTTTATCCGACTGACATTTGCTGGCTCAGGCTCATCCAGGCTCTGGAGAAGCCAGGGATAAGAGTCAGACACAGATGGCTTTTTCCCTTGCAATTCTGTCTAGCGCGAGATTCAGAGGGGGGGAGAATGTTTCCAAATCTTCATCCTGTTTTTACAGACTCTCTGAAATATAATTGCCTCTACAAAAATAAAAAACCCCACTAAGTCTTACACACTGTACACACTGCAACAACGTGTTATTGTTTTTTGTACAGTAATATGTTCCCCTGCAACGCTTTGTTCTTTTTGTCTGTGCTGACCCAACCTATTGGTGAATAAGGCTCGACAGGGCTGTTACTTCAGCAGAGACATTTCTTGTCCTCTGAGTAAGTCAAAAGAACAATGCAAGAATGCCGTATGCCATTTAAAACTGATGAGCCGAAGCCAGCATGAAGGAGGAGAGGGGAGGTGTAGGTGTTAAATTGATTGGCGAGAGAAAAAAAGCATCTGCTTTGCAATAGCTTAACAGTTGCCTCAGAAGCACGCCTGCTATTGTTTCCAAACAAGAATACCCACTTCTGTGTGCCGAGGAGTGTCGCCTTCAGAAGAAATGTGTGAGAGGGATAGAAAATGTTGCATAAGGAACATTTAGAGACATCTTTTTTTTTTCTTTTTTCAGCTCTCCAGGACCTTGATCTATTTTCTTTTTTCATAGCTGCCTCAACTCCTTTTCTGATCTCCAGGCAGTTCAGAGTTAATATGTGGGCAGAGAACAAAAGACAGGGGATAGAGGGCTGGAGTCAGCAGCTGATCCAATGACAGAAGTGGCACCGAGGCGAGCGGGTCCCAGGTGTAGTCATGACTCAAGTAGCACTCCCAAGATAGGGGGTTGTGATTGAGGGAGGGGAGGAGGAATGCAAAAGAAGCATGGGGGCATCATGGACGCTTGTGTCCTGTGTGGCAAGCTGCTTGTTCTCCGCATCTCCCTGACAGCAGGAAAAGCAAAGAGACAGGACGCCTGACCCCGTGCACCTTTACCAACGTAAGACTGGACTCGGACTTCTGTTACTGAACAGCAGTGGCACGAGCGTGCACCTTTCTCGTCTCTGCAGTAAACTTCACTTTAAACGTCACTGACGTTCAGGTACCAGAGGCTTTTGCTGACTGGAAAGGCCAAAATGCTATCAGATATATTTGTTTTGTTGATCTGCACTGGCCTCTTACACGAAAAAGCATGTTGATCAGCAGAATTCCTACTGCAGTGACGATACAGGCGAAGGTTTGGGCTCGTAGATTAACCACATTGATTGTCTGGATGAGCTTATGTTCAACATAATACAATAAAAGCCATGTTAGGGTTAGGGGTTATTATCTTCAAATTCATACGGCTTTGTTTATATATATATTATCAAATGGACACCTTAGTTGTCATAGGATGTTTCCAAACATGAGGTCAGTGTGTGACGTACATTTAGGGAAAATTCTTGCTGTGGTCAAATTAATAAACGCAGTCCCGTATCAGTTCTTGTTTACCAAACCCATTTGGTTTAGATGCCTGGCTGTACTATACGCACAAATATTGTTTGCCACTGTCGCTTGGAATTAGTTGCTTTTTATGGTGGAAAACTTCGGCCAAATGATAAACGTCACTCGCAGCTTGTTGCTGTTCTTTCACAATAATTTCAGGTGCAACTAGTTAATTCGTAAAGCTGTCGGTCACACAACAAAGGTGACACCCAGGGAAGAGCATCTTTCCCTAAAGTATATAAACTTTATACTTTATATTTGGGAGACAGGGTTTACTATTTTGTGTTAGCTAATTAAATTTTTCTGGAGACATAAAACCACCTTGCTTACATTTTATATCAACATATATATGGGACATATATACATTGTCTCCCAATGTCCCGCCAATATTTGTAACGACCAGCCATCAGAAGCTTCGGAAAGCTAAAAGCAAACTCATCTTCTCCCCTCAATATTGAATGTTGAAACCGACTCTAAAACATGCTGCATGGTCACTGAACGTGTTGGGCGCATATGTCAACCAGCAACAGTGAACAAAGCAGTTGCACATGTTAAATATGTAAACCAGTGTGTTACTGCTGGAGTTTGCAGTGTAACAGGTTGGAGGATGATCTGAATTTCACTGAGTCACTCATCTTTTGGAAACTGGGCCTTCACTTGATTTGCCACTGAACTGTGTCACCATGAACAACCATCTGAACGCCCAGCTGCTGCGTAAAGAGTTAATACTGAAAATACAGAGAGGTACATAGCGTTTCATTGGTTCAAGACATGCTCATACATACAGACTGTGTGTCGGTATCTGTATTGGATACAAATATGCGCTTGTGCAGGCACACCCTCGTTTTGCCAGGTCGGCAACTTTAGCCATTATTGCTTTATTTTAATGTGCTGACTGTTCATTACCTTTTTAAAATGTAAAGAATTCAAAATAATTATAAAAGGACTCGGGGGGGTCGTCAAACCTCTAGTGTTTTTAAAACGAGGGTTAAACTGCGAGCCCGATTATACTCATATGCTGATGCTTGTGTAATCCCAGTCTCCTGTGTTTGTTGTGGACTGCATTTCTACATGCAGCGGGTGTGGCCGTGTGCCTGTGCACTTAAGTCAGGATCAGTACTGTAGTCACTGGTACTCCCTCCCTCCCTGCTCCTTTCTCTTTTCTCACGCACTCGCCTCACTCCCTCTACAGAGTGACATTCATTAATTAAATATGGTGTATTGCCGCAGGATGTGCTTCCCTTTCCACTATCTCCAGACACTAATAATTACATTGGCATTTAGCTCCGTGATAAGCCGACCCTATGGCCTTTTTGAAATGTTCCCTGGGCCAGGATACTGAGCAAAATATAGACTGATGCGATGCTATATATCGATCCATCTGCCTGTCTTCTTGCCTTTATCTTAAGAAACGAGGCACTGTTCATTAGCGTGGTTAAAGAATTTTATAACACCTGATTTTTACATCTGAAATGGAGCTTTGCTGGAGATGCGCATGGTGGTTTAAATGAAATTACAGCTGAACGAAGTCGTTTGTGAAACATACTCTTATGTAACCTTAAAGTTTAAAGGTTTATTTTTTATGGTGCGGTGTAGACTTTAGGGCTGCAACTCACGATGGATTAATCTGATTATTTTCTCAAGTAATCGTTTGAATAATATGGTCCATCTCTTTGAACTTCAATCTGAATCGGAGTCTAAAAACACCGTTTTATTGTACAAGCTTATCTGAATAAGCAAAGAAATGACGGGGATAAGCTGAAAGCTCAGATCACTATTTCCCTTTAAGATTATGCCCATGCAGATCTAAGTGAAATTAGCCAAAAAGCTTTAGAGTATTAACTTTGAATTTGCTTTACCTAATTACTTTGCCTCAGGTGTCCTAATCAGGCTGGTACATTGCAAGATTATTACGTGGCTTATCAGCTTCAGGGATGTATCAATTAATGCTTAAGTCACAATTTCTGTAAACATGCATTTATTTAGCTTGTAAAAAGCTCACTTGTACCAGTTACATTTTAATAAGTTGTCAGCAACCAGCCTGCCATTTCTCCTTCTCCTTCCTTAAAATAAAGCCTTTTCCTTTTCTTGATTTATTGACCAACTCTTAGTATTTGCTGCAAACGTGGGACATTTTACCTTTTATCTCTCACATGACAAAGATTATTTCTCACAGGCCGAAATATAGTTTTTCACTCCGCGTCACCCAGCAATCTCTACAGGTTTGCTGGAATAATCTCTGATCACCAAATTAAACTTGAGATTTCAGTCTCACTGGTTCCAGAATGGTCCTAGCTGAAATGGCCAGGGAGGGTTTCAGTGAAAACCATCTGGGCTTCAAATTGGACCTTTGGACTCGTGGGGGATTGAATGTACCGTTCAGTATCAGCTAAGATGACCAGTGTTCTTGCCACCTTGGGAAATCTGACTTCTATTATTTCGGTCGATGTTTCTGGCCTCGTCTTTCAAAGGGCCCGAAAGGGGATCACCAGCGAGTACTTTTCTATCTGAACATGCTGTGCTTCTGTGTTAGTCGCTGGGTACTTGACTGAGCAAAGAATAAAAGCCCAAATTGAGTGACAGAGATGCTTAGATCAGGCAAACTGACCCAATTAGCTGGCAGCTTTATTACATATGCGACTTTCTGCTCATGCATGTGTATATTCAGTATCCACACATGCTGTATGTGCTTTAATACTGTGTGGGAGAGGTAATATTTTCAGTTGTGTGGGTTCATGGTAATAAGTGTCTCATCTTTTTGTTTGTGCTGTTTCCACATATTTACAAGGTGATGCATTTCATAACTCTGACTAGAAACCCAATATTCTCTTGCCAGGTGGATATAAGTGGTATTTGTAGAACTGTGCTTCTGGGACTAGCTGGATCTATCAAATAACATAACACAGTATGTAACAATGTTATTTGATCTGTCATCTCTCCTCCCTGTCTCTGTAAGGCAATATCTTTGCATACTGTTTTATCAGCCCTCGTGTTGGTTTGACTAAATCAACTGCAGAGCTTATTTGTTGGAACCGTTGGTGACTTTTTGCATAACCGGAGTCAAATCTTTTGGAAATTGCAGTTCAGATGCGGTTTTCAGGCAAACTGTACTGCCACATAAACGTGATACATACTTAATGTGCGGATTCACCACAAGAATTTAGACAGCTTCCCTTCATCACAGAATGTTTCACTTTCTTTTCATTTCTTTACATGCAATTGTAGCATTTTGGTCTGCAAGCGACACCATGTCCCCTTGCTGTTAGCCAGATTTACTTTTGTTTTTGTATCAGTAAATTAACATGGACAATGTTGCAGCTCCTTACAGTTACACACCGAGGGAGTGGAAAAGGTTCACATTAGTTCCCCAGTCATCTTTATGTTTTTAAACTGTTGGCCAGGCAAGCAAAGATGATTATTTTGATGGGTGTGAAACAGGAATATGAGGATTGCTGCAACTATGAGCCTGATGCTTGAATTTGTGGCAGCTGCTAAACAGAACAGAATCTAGCAAACTGTAGTACAGGGATTATTTCCATGATCGATTTTAATCTGTCAATATATTTTTTCAGTGAAAAATGCCCATCACAAGTCCTGAAACCAATGGTGACGTCCATGTCTTTGAAGTACAAATTATTTTCAATTTAGACTAATGTAACGTGACTCACGTGTTGTTAAATTACTGAAATCATTTATTGATAATCAAAATTGATGCGGACTACAAAAGCAGAGCTCAAGATACAAAGAGCATGTTACCAATGGCAAAGAAAGACTGAATACTGCGCAACAAACTGTGAACTTCAGCCTCAAACAAATCTCGTGTTCAGCTCGTTTCCTCTCAGTGCACAAAGCATAGTTTGTATGCGTTTCAAACAAGCACATTTCAATTTGGCATTGAAAAGGCCACCTAAGCACAAAAGAACTTTCCACCACTCACGTCCACGGTGATTCACAGTGCCCACCTTCCAGTCCAAATGTCCAGATCCACAGTCGTGTTTATTAGCTTAGCTTAATTGTGCATAGCGTCTAAAGGTCAGTGTCTGCTGTGATACATCGCTGCCAAAATGGCTTCCAGGGGACACTGTTTCAGATGAATAAACACTGAAAGCTGCACCACCCTCCACCCGTCTGTCTCCATCCCTTACCTACCAATGTGCAGCAGCATCACATTCGGCTTTTTCAGGCCTTGCACAAGGTCCTGTGACTGATGGGCCTCCACTGGTACGCGCTGCCTCACTGACTTCCATTTCAGCTGGCAAACGGCAGCAGATTAATTCGCTTGTCAACTTTTTTTTTTCTGCAAGAGTTTATTCAGAAGGGAGGAATGATGTGTTTGTCCTCCAGTGAATTAAAACATGCAGTATATCTGTATAACTACTGCCTTCTCCGTGATTAATGGTATTTGACTTCTATAAGCAGTAAACTTCTTCCGTTTGGCTGTAAAACCTGATTTAATGAGGGAGTGACTTGAATAGATAAGCAGATATGGCAGCCGGGATTATTGGGCGGTGAGCTGAATGGGAGATGGATGATGTCGGTTATATAACGCACTTTTTATAAGCACATACCTGTGGGGGCCAGCAGACATTCTGCAATAGATGCGCGATTGCGTGCATCCTAAGATGTGTGTCAGAAAGAAAAAGTGTTAGAATTTGACTACCTGAGGCTCTAGACAACGTTTTGGCCCATGTTTGATTTATATACTGTGTTTGCACATGCGTTTATAACGCCATATCATGACAGTTATCTCAGAGCACTTTCTCATATAGAGCAGGTCTAGACCGACCGTTTATTTACAGAGACCCAACAATTCCCACCATGAGCAGCACTAGACGACAGTGGCAAGGACAAACTCCCTTTTCACAGGCAGAGAGAGAGAGAGAACACAGCCGTACAGTTCCACATAGAGATGTCAAGTAATAGTAGTAGTAATGGTCTTGATGTCAATATTAATAAACATAATACTAGTAGCGATATAATAATGGTAATATTAATAATAAGATCAGTAACAATGATAGCAGCAGTGGTTGCATAAAGTAAGCAGGTGGTAGCAGGTAAAGGCAGCAGGTGGCTGCAACCACAGGTCCAGACTCTACAGCTCCGGATGCAGAAATACCTGCAGAAAGCAACAGGAGGAGAGAGGAGAGAAAGCACACGAGTACGGGAAAGGGAAGCAGTCGAGTTTGTAAAAGCATTAATGGGTTGAGATGAAGAACTAATTGTATTCAACGGCTCAGTTCCAGTGTTTATCATACCTTGATTAAAAGGTATTTGACTCTTACCTCTTAACCCCCTACCCAGGCTTTGTTGGGGGGTGGCCATCACATGGATCTCACCAAGTTTCAACACACACTCTGGGACACCCTGACAGAAGGAGACAGTGTGAAGGTGAGCTCCGTCATCCTTAATTTGTTTTCTCTTTGTTCCCCCCCCCCCCATTTCTTCTAGATAACTACATTCCTCATTCACTCCTTAATTCCGTTATTCCCTGGATTAGTTCCCTGCTACACCAGAAATTGGCACGGCAAAATTCACTTACTCGTCCTCATGAAATGTCTCAACAACTGTTGGATGGATAGCTATGAGATTTTTCGGACGTCAGCGGTCCCAATGACTTTGCTGATGACCTGACATTTTCTCTAGCACCACCATGTGGTTGGCATTTGTGGTGTTGAGTTAAATGGCTTCATTAGGTCATAAGATTAATTTGTCCAATACTATGATCAAATACCTGCAAAACTAATGACATTCCCACCAACCTCAGCTATACTTTGGCTTTAGCTAATGCCGTCTTTAGCTAATGTTATCATGCTAACACATTAAACTAAAATAGTGGAACATGAAACCATTTAGGTTTTTTTTATTAGGCACCACTGTACCTAATACAGCCTCACAGAGCCAATAGCATGCTACACTGCCTACCGCACCATTTCACTTTTTTGACTTGCTTAGCCATGTGATGCCTTGGTGAGATTTGGGATGTTGGCTTTTACACAAGCCCTCTGCAACCTATGGTTACACATAAAGCTCCTGCCTGCGTAGATCAGAGCAGGGAGAGACATTTATGCACTTGGACTTGCCTCCATACATTTCCTCAAAGGGCACCGTCAAGACAGCTTGCAGCTGGGAAAACGGTGTGAATTTGCCTCCGTGAATGAATCCATTGATTGAAGCAATTCCATTTAAATGAATGGACTATATAAATGTTGTGTGACCAAGCCCTTATCTATCATTGATCCCTTCTTTCATCCCCCCATATTTCCTATCGTTTCAAACCTTTCCCTCTCTGCATCATTTTGCTTTGATCCATACCCAAAGCCTTTCCACTGGCCTTTTCCAGCTTCCGAAAAATGGCTAGATAGATTCACGTAGCAAGATAAAGCACCGGTATCTTCAGTGACTCTGCAATAACCTCCAGGAACAATGTAGAGACAAGAGAAAAGCCCGATGATAAGCACAAAATGGGGAAAAATTGTATTCCGTCAACCACAAATGTGCAAAAACTCAATTACCCCAGAGTTGTACATGTAGCCGCTGGTGTTTTGACGCTGTGATGTTCTTCTAGTTACTAGAATGTGATTAGATTTATCTCATGGTTCAATCCTACCTTGACAGCCGCAACACAAATAACCCCATAATACCGTTGTTTCTTGAGTCTGTTAATTTAGAAACTAAACTACCAACATATTTCATTCCGAGCACAGGTTTACAACCCACACGTTTTCATCAGACGGCTAAGGCCTAAAATAAAATGTCCGTGCTTCTCTCCATCTCCTGAACTGAGGGCGTGGAGAGATACCATCCTTTCATTTCCGCTCCTCCAGATAAAAAGATGAGAGAGGGAGAGGACGAAAGTGAGGCCTATCGCTGGGCAGCAGAGATTGAGTCCCATCGCTAAGCCACAGCGAGGATGTGCTCAAATATCCCAGTCTGCCGATAAGAAGCTTGTCATTTCCATAGACAAAAAACATCAGGGTTCAGATTAGATTTCACCATCCGCCTGACTTCTCTTAGCATAGCTCCATCATAGAGTGTGAATTATAAGGCCCCCTGTCCCCCCGTCTTTTTATGAAACCACCACAGAAATACACTTGGGCTTGAAATGGAATGATTTTATTTGCGCTATTATTGTTAGCAGTAGCAGCACTGGTCTCTATTTTGATGCTCACATTTTTTCTTCTTTTTTCTTTTACCATTTTAAAATTACTGCGGGAGTAATACCTTTTCTGTTACAGGTAGACAATTTCATTGCTAATAGGGTTGACTACTGTAATGTGCTCTTTTCTGACCTAGCCTGGGAAGTCTTGAAAATAAAACAGCAAATCATCCAAACTGCAGCATTGCTGTTGTTAGTTTTAGAACCTTTTAGAAGTGTCTGCCCTTTGTTTTCATACCACTCATTCGACTTGCATCCGAAGAGTGTACTTGTGAAACTTGCTTAGTATGACCTTCTTAGAATTTAAATGTATGTTGTTGCCAATACGATAATGGCATTTCAGTGCTGACAGCAAAACAGTATTTTATTTTATATCTTAGTCTGGGGTATTTAAACATCTTTTAATGCTTTTTGCTCAAAATATGCCAACCAGCTCAATACATTAATGGTAAATAACGAACTTTGCCTAAAAAAATATAGTCTAAAGTAAGAAAAGTCTACCGGGTTATACATAGTATGTATGTTTATGTATTCTTTATGCTTTAGTTTTCCTGGGATCCACACAAAAACAACAATTTAGAACCACACAGCATTAATGAAACAAGATATCACAACATAAAGATCATAGGTGAAATAACTCTACATAAGAAAAGGTGTCTTGCCTCTTTTCATTCAACTCGAACTATTATGCAGTTACATTTAAAGTAAGTAGGCACTGGAAGTCTTGACAAAGGTGTCCAAATATGAGCCTTGAGGTACATAGATATTAATTTTCTGTGAACCTCGAGATGTTCGAAGATGCGTTTGCCGTCTTCTTTTTTTTTTTTTATTTATGGCCATGGCTATTGGGCAAATAGGTGCTGAAAAGCTTGGTCATTTCAGAACATCCTTCAAGCTGTCACTGTATGTGTAAATGTGGCCATTTGTGGCACACAAAAGCTCTTTCTTGTGAAAGATGAGGACAGGCTGGTTGCTGTTCAGTGCACTCAGAGTTCTTATAAAAAGAGTAAAAGGGTTTGATGCAGTACAGAGTATGATTTTTACCACTGTTGTTACTTTTCCTATTGTTGTGTAAAAAGTAAAGTTTTATTGGAGTTGTTTTATTCATCATTTCAACTACAAACCAGCTTGTGAAAAGTGATACCCATTTTAATCAAGCAATCGTAAGCTTTGCTTCTGTTACAGGAGACATTTCAGCTGCTATATGGCACTTAAACATCAGTATGACACTTAGATTCTCAAGAGGTCGTGAACCACTCGTAAGCGTTTGAGTTTCCGTACCTCTCGGTGCCTCGCTCTTCACTGTCTGACCAAGCATGTCTGTCACATCCATTATGTTCCAGCCATATGTTCACTTCACTTACGGCATTCTTTGACTTTCTTGAGATGCCAAAATAAAAAACCAGATCAGGAAAAGAGTGCATTATAGAATGTGCTACATTAAGACCGCTGACAGATTTGACCTTTTCACACACACACACACACACACACAAAGGACTGGGTCTGATTCTGTTATGTTGAAGCTTTGCATGGTAGCTAATGGCGCTTTTTCATTCCACACGCCACACCACGCTGACATCCCTTCCATTACACACATCCCAGCAACAGAGGCCGTCACAAATGCAATGGCTATGACAGTGCTTTGTGTTTTGAAAGCAAACACTGCTAATGAATCAGCGCATCTCTCATACAGCCTAATTAGGAGCTAATTATTCAGTCGCCTCTGTAATTTCATATGACTTCAACCGACCCTCCCATGCCTTGTCGAAGGGTTGCCAGATTACTGCTGGCCTTTAGTTACAATAAATGACATTTGAGGAAATAGGGATTTGTGCAGCCTACCTAAGCCCCCATACGCCAAATGTCTTCTGCCTTGATTTTATTCAGTTCCTTTCATTTGTGGGTTTTGAATTATGAAAGAACACACAAATAATTGTTCCCTTTTTCCAATCAGCACAAAAAGATGGCAGATTGTCACATTTGGCCTCAGCTGTAACGTGGCGGAGACTGGTATTTGCAAATAGATATCACTGGTTAGAATGGCAATAAATATACAACAGCTCAGCCTCCAATGTCAAAGGTCGAAAGCACCTCGTCTGTAATTTCCCCACAATAACAAGCACTAACTGCAAGTGTAGTGACTATACGCTACCTTCACCCCAAGCTTCAACAATGAAAATAAAGGATTGTCTATACACTTAAAAACCTTTGGCAAAGCAAGCACCGCCAGTGTCAACAGTACTAGACAAAGCATGCTTTGGATACTTGGAGAGTGCAGCAGAATTAGAAGAGTATTTTTGGACTGTGGAGACTGGCGTGCTGTTAGGGGTACATTTGTGTGAACATTTAATGGACCCCCTGCTAGTCTCCGTGTCGCCCCCCCCCCCCCTGCAAAGAGGCCTAAGCAAACCTGACATCAAGAGCATTTGGGGACTCTCCATCTATCGTAGCACATTTCTTTCCCCCGCCTTGCTCTCCCCTCCTTTTTAAGCAAAGACAACTTTAGTGAATATTTCATGGGGCATATTGCCTCAGTTTCACTGTGTCGAGCAGGGAGAGTAGCACGCGATGACGAGTGACGGGGCCATTCGCCGGCGTCCGCTAGGAGACAGCCTTTCTTTTGGGTCTGTCTCACTGACACTCCTACTCCTCTTCCCTTCCCGTTTTCCTTCTGTCAGAGACAACAGTTCTTTCAGGCGAGAGTCTGGCTGCTGATCATTTAGCTGTTTCTTTAAAATTCTGTATGGCTGCAGAACTTTTGCCGATCCATCTGATACTGTTAGCTGAAATGCCAGCATATGAGTGCAAATCTGCTTTTGCACAGACTGCATTTATAGAACTTAATGCTATTATTACATGCTTCTTAGATCATACAGGAACTTAACTGTACTTCTTTTGCCAACTGTGATGTTTACATTTCTGAGTGAATTATCAAAAATGAAAGTGTTATGTTTGCAGAACGATTTTCTTTTCTCAAATGAAAATCACTGTTTTCACAGACTGATTCCTCATGACTTTCCCTTTTAAGCTGACCTCAGCCTTCCCTTTCACTATGCTGTACATTACAGAAATATGCTGTATCAACCATAAAATAATACAACTAAATACTCACTTTTGTTGTTCCTTTCAGTGCTACTCAAACTCCAGCTCCAGCCTTTCAATATCGTATTTCTCAAGTGCAAGCTTCAGTGATTGCCTTTACTGTTATTGGAAGGCACACTTCATTTCCCTCCCCAACATTCAATTTCATGGAGGTATGAGAAAATGCTACTTACGAAGATTTGACATCACTACAGAATGCTCACTTTGCTGCTGCTGCATCGCCGCTTTCTCCTCGCCTCTCTTGCTCTTTTATTTAATAAACACTGTGCTTGCTTGACTTACAGTAGGCTTCCACCTTGCCTCGTTCAGTGGTGACGAGCAGCCGAGTGGTGTGACAGTTAACAGGGGCGGCTCTGTTGCTCTGTTGTGACAACATTCGTTTGATGTAGGAGTGGTAGTCCTCGGCTGCCATGTTCTCCCCTTCTGCTCTTTTTCTTGTTCCTGCTCGGTCTGGATCTCACCGCTGTCACACATTGGGGAATCCAACTGGCATGACCTGAAAGTGTGACGGCAACGCTGCAAGCTGCCGTTTCTCTCCCCGTTGATAGCCATCCAATGCGCATGCATACATAAAAGAGAAATGCAGTAATTTTTCTAGATTTAACGAACTTTAATTGGCTCTCACTCTTGTCTGAACTGGTGTCCCAGGATGCAGCAGACGGTGCCAGTGATGTATAAAATATGCCATGTGTTTGTGCATGTGTGTGTCCCTCATGTAATAGAATTGTTATTATTGTTGTCACATATAAATCTGCCATATGTCCATGAATTCACCGTTGACTGTCACAGTCATACTAACACACACATTCATCACTGTTAGCCTCTTGACTACGCGTGCCATTTAAAGTCTAAACATGGTTACCCAGAAGACGTGACTCGTACAGTAAAAGGCAGAAAATGTGCGACTGCAATCACCATTGTGATCTTTTTCAGTGTCAGACCTAATCGCAACTCGTGTGGAAGTAAAACATAACATGTAATAATAGACAGGAAAATCGTCTCCTACTGGAAGATTTTGTTAGGAAGTGCCATTAAAATTAATCAAAAAGATTCACTTTGTTAAAACCACCATGACTCACTCAGTCACTCCTCTCGCTGCGAGCTGGAGATACAGAAGAGGAAAGTGCCAGCAGCCATGTATGGGATTGGAAAAGGAAAACCACTCAGGGCGTCTTTGTCTTCTGTTTAAACAGTGGCACAGAGGGGGGGTGGGGGGAGGAGGAGGAGTGGAGAAGAAGAGGTTTCTCACAGCTGCCCAGCCTGAGGCCCAAAATATGTGGCGCTGTTCTCGTCACCGCATCACCAGCCACCCGTTCTCGCCTGTCATTATTTTACCTCTCACAGAGCATACACGCTGTCTCTCAGGCACACATATGCACACTTTCACCACCACACACGGTCTGTGCTGCCTTGATCTACTCTTTAACGCTGCCAGCATCAGATTCTCAAACATGGCCAACTAAAATGGAATGGAAAAACACTGATTTTTGTTGTTTTGTAAAGGAATGTAGTGGTCATTAAACTGTTAAAGCACTTCACAATTGGTCTGTTATAGTATAAGTATGGCAAGTATTGCAGTGCAAAAGTTAATACATCAATTGGTAATATTACCCAGTTATTCCTTGCTGCTCTAAAAGCATATTTAGCGTTGTTATGTCTGATACATGTCTGTAGAAGCTCTTTTATGCGTCCCTTCTCTCAAAGGTTACCAATAGAAAATTAAGTACTACTTGTGTGGCACATTTTCCTGTAAAATTGTTCAAAAACGACGTTGCATAATATTTTGGATCAAAATCAGTTCATTTCAATGGAATTGCTGTGATCTGTGTATCACATGTTGCGCTGAAGCAGATTTGTGCTGTGATATGACGAGTTCAACATTGGTGAACTTTCACAAGCGAATGTTTAACAAATGTTTAACATTGGCTTGATAATGCTTGAGGGAGCAGAGAGTCCAAAATGGAAAATCTGTCATATTAGCTGTATTACATAACCCATAAATAGTCAGTCACCACATCACTGATTCCATCACCACCTATTTTGCAAAGATGGTTTGGTTGCCACTTCTTGGTGTGACCTGCACTTTAGGGAGGAGGTTGAATTGGATGGTTGGGCTGAAGGTGGTCTTTCTTTAACCTTAACCAAGTAACTTTAGTTGCCTAGTTCAGTTTTTAGAATCTTAAGTCCTTCTTGGAAAGGTCATAATGGGTTTGCCTGGGAAGACACTGACAAACAACGTGTCTCACTGACAAGGTCTGAGAACTTGTTGGTGTGGTGAGTGTGTGGCTCTGCAAAAGGTCTACGCAGGGTCCACATTGCCCCTCTACTCCTGCGCTCTTGTCCAAAAGTTAAACTCTGCGGAGACTTCCACAAATGTCACAGCCAAGTTCAGTTTGCATTAGCAACAGTGTCACGAGGCGGTGGAGATTCTGGGAGCTCTGCAAACATTGTGCTGCTGCTGCCACATTTACCATTAAACTCTGTGCCTCCGCAGAGATACCGGTCATGCCGAGAACACTGCGGTCTCCACACAATCCCTAAATCTGACTTTAGTACAGCTGAAACCAAAGATTTAAATATCTGGAGCTTCTCTTTAAAGTAAGAGAGAGCTGTTGGACTTTTATACACGTGACTTCACACTCTGTGCAATCTATTGTATTGGGCATTGTGGCAGTAACATATCCATCAAATCTGTGGCTGATGGGGAAGCTGAATGATCCATCCGTCTTCACATTTCAGCTGAGCTTGACATCACTGACCGGCTATAGCAGAGCCTGTAAGCTGCCGGCCGTTAAAAGTCACTTCATTTTGTAAGAAACGTCTACCCAAAACGGAGGAAGAGCAGTAGATACGGAGAAACACACACATTAAGTTTATTCAAACAGACAAATAAAAGCATGTGACACATTAAATATTAAAAATACTCATGTAAAATAATGACACACTCAACAACTGAGCATGCTGCTGAGGGAATTCAACATAACACACACATAGAAAGAGGCCATGTCCCTCCCACTTGGCTGTCATGAATATAGGTCTGCCAAACTGAGCAGCAACAACAAAAAACATGACTGGAAGTATCACATAAGTTAGGATTCTCTGTGATATAAACCTTAAGTTGGTGCACAGGTGGCTATTTAAATTGTTTCCCTGATGTAAATGTATATAGCCTTCAACTCCCTTAGAGCTTTTAGTCATTTATTTTGATTAGGCCTGTATTTATAAGATAAGTCTCTTAAGTAAGTCGCCTGGGAAGATGGGTTGGCGAGGGTGGTGGTGCGGGAACAAAATGAAGTCTGTTTGATGATTATAAATTCAGAAATATCTGCTTGTCAGTTAATTTAGCGCTCCCTTGGTACACGTGCCCCGCTTTTCAGCTACTGGCCTGGGCCTGACTCTTGGTGGACAAACACCCGTGGTGCGCCCATTGTATGTCTAAGCCCTTACACACATCTCCTGGCAGCTGGGGAACGGAGAATAAAGATCCTTCAAAGGCGGACAGTTTTCAAGAGCGAGGCTCTGTTTTCCTTTGCTGGCTGATTTCTCGAAGCAGCGCATGTGGCAGTGTCTGCTTGAAGGCTTTACTCTGCCGGTGTCTCGTTCTCAGATACAAACAAGAACTGGAGAATGATGTGGGCATGAGAAGATAGGTTGACTGAGAGGACTGGGCTTGAAGTGATGCCTCCATTATTTCTGCCTCTCACAGTGCAACAATACTGTGGCGAGGTGAGCACATTGTCATGAGGATACTATATGGATAAATACTGGTGTTAACCAAAAAATTGACTAAGAATCAGATATATCCAGATATATCTTCAGCTTTTCCGTTTCTACACATGTTGGTCTGTATCCATGGTCAGAAGACATGGATTGTTGAGTAATTCCACATACTTAGTACGCCTGGTCACACCCGGATTTAAAATGGCAAGATTTCGCAGGGACCTGCTCAAAGAGGCAACTGTTCCTCTGACAGAGTATTAACTGCACCGCAAAACAGCAGTGGTTTGCAGACAGTTATATGTCAGGAGGCGATGGTACAGATACGTCTTTTGAATAAACCGTGTGAGCTTATTGTCCCGTTAGTGACCGAGCTAAACCAACAAGCTAATGAGTTTTCTAATTGACCATTAGTAGGCATTAGGAGAGCGTTGTTATCCTTCTTCAATAACTTTTTATTGAACAAAAATGTGTGCTCTAGTGATCAAAATGTCATGAAACCCCTCCCCTTCCCCCCCAGAAAACCACAATGTTGTTTATACACTTTGCTTTTCCTTTAAAAACTGTGACTGTGCATCTTTCAGAGGCCTTTCACCTGATGACATCTAACCGTTGGAGACAGGTTGTTTTGAATGATAAATTATGCAGTCTTAATGAGGCTTCTTTCCTCTGAATCACAAAGTTTGTTTTGTTTTTTGTTTTTCTACTGACATTTGTGTGTCCACTTAATTTTCTTGCATCAGCCGTGCTCAACTTGCCATTCATGTTGGATAAGCCTATATTTTTGGAATACTCTTGATACTGTGCGTTGTTTACTTGCATTAGGGGAAAGGGATGATGGACACCAACACAGAGATGGAACCAATAGACAGATTTTTGGAATCAATAGAAATTCCCTTCCAGCTTCGTGGGAATAACATTCGTGGATTATTATTTTAAAGCTTTTTCCAACGGAATAACTCAGTGACATGTTTTCTTAAGGTTTCCCCCCCCCCACATTTGTATTCAGTCCAATCTGTCATAATATTCTGAGCCACAAATACTGCATGCGATGTGATCTTTTTGTTCTCCTCAGAGGTGCAGAGTCATATTGCATTTGGCATCGTCTCACTTGCATAGTTGAGTTTACAGTCTGGTTTCCAGTGACAGAAAAAATGTCAGCATGCGACAAGTCATCAAATCAGACCCATATTTTCTCTGCCCCATATTGTCATGTTTAGTCCTCCTCAGCATCATGAACACTCTGGAATCCACAATAGTTCTAACCGCTTTAATTTCACAACAGAGAATGCCTACAAGCATCAACAGAATATAGCGCTGTAATAACATATTTTTCTAATCTCAGGTAGGTAGGTAGATTCCCATCTAGAGAGCTAGAGATAGATGTTAATATGTTGATATTCAGTACATAAATATTGTACCTCCACAGCTTAGCAATGGACAATATTTACTCTACGAAGGATTTAGCGATTATCAAGCTAAACCCGTCCACAATGTGACTTGGATCTTTCTAAACAAATGTGGCGTCTTAAAAAAGAAAATTAAAGACCTAAAATTGTTTCGGCTCTGCCTGTTTTCCCCCTGTGACCTAAAACAGAACGCTAGCATCCAGGCATGTTAACTGTCATCAGTCTTCCAGAGGCTCCTGGGACCGTCCTGGAGCACAGAAAGGAACCTTGTATTTTGCAACATCAAGCGCACCGTGTCTTCAATGTCTGCTGGGAGGTGTATATTAGGGTCATCGACTCATGGACTGAAATTATCTTTTTAAAATCGCTTTCTCTGTCTCACACACACGTGTGCACTTTTGTTGCCGTTTTATACATTAATGCAGGCGATACCCAAGGTCTTATAAGTGTATCGCTCTTTGACTTTGTTTTTTCTGCTTCTCTGCTTCCAATGTGTGCTTTTAGATAAAAGATGCACATGGCGCACCAGGCAGTCTTGCGGGTGAAGATCCTCACTTAATGGCAGCTGACAGAGGTAAGTTATTAAACCTTCTCACCGTCCTCTCTACCCCCTGCTCTTGTGGCCCCCCACTTAAAATCCCTCCTTTTTGTTAATTACGCTATAGCCATAAGCACGCAAGCATGTGCAAATATTAATGCATGCTTTTTTAAAAATACAATCCAAAGTTTGCTTATGCCCTTAAGACCTGAGAGCTTTGTGTGTTTTATTTTGCCTGATTCTAGTTGCACTTGATTTTATCAAGGTAAAATAAAGTGTTAGGATGGGAACACACATTCTGTCCATGGCAGAAAGGGCTCACCTAAGGGAGAGCGTAGTCCGGTCGCACACAAATGATAGTGTGGTTTGGGAGGTACTAAACGGCCAGGTGTGAATACAGAGCACCATTAAGTAAATGTTGGCAGTCATTACAAAACTTGGAGTGAAGCAATAGTCGACAAATTGTGGCAATAAAAATGCAACGCCACTTCTCCAAAGCCCAATGGACAAAGGACAGGACATTCCGTTGTTGCATCACGGGACGTTTTTGACAAGGACAAGTATAGAGAATTGGCAGTAACCGGTATTTGAGTTCAGTGATTTACTTTGTGTAGAAACATTATAACCAGCAAGTTTGACATTCACACAAGCAGATATGTTGTTCTAGCTATTTCGCAGCAGCCTGAAGCTTGTTGAACATGATGCAGTCAAATACTGTCACATTCGATTAGATGTGTGTGTCATTTCGATGCTCCTCCTTGATTTGTTGTTTGGCAGAAAATTAATGACGCTGACAATTATTCTTAAGTGGTTGTTTAAATAATTTGTCACGTAGATGTACTAAACAAATCTCGGATATCTTTCCTCTGTTTCATATTGTGATTAATTGAATCGTTTGTATAACCAACAGTCAAAAAATCCAATCTAAACATAAACAAATTGTAAATTATCTTCATTAATTAAATCGTGTTTATGCACAATTTGTTAGTTTCTATGTTATCCTCTTATTTTTTGTAGATTTTGAAAATACAATAGAGGCATTGCTACAATTGAGTTATTATTGTTATATTTGAATTTTGGGATATCAGATACCCCCTGGAATGCTTTTTATACCATAATTTGTGACGTTGACATGTACAGGCACAGGAATTGAAAGAGAATTCGACAGCAAATATAGCTATCTAAAATATTCAGTTGCATACCTAGAAGCTTGGCTATTGTCTGAAAATAACAAACAGATTATCCATGCATAAGAGCGCTTTGTTTACCATAAATCTATTCCTTTGGCCACAGTTCCAAACGAATCTAAGCGAGAATGCACAAAGTGTAGATGTGTGGCTGGTGTGGAAGGCTGTTTGTGTGTCTCGTGTTTTGTTTTCAAGGTGACGCAGCTAGTTTATTCCCCCTTCACACCACAAGCATATTATCCCGCTCCAGCTGCTGCGAGGAGACAGGTATTTATGGCTAGCATAAAAACGTGCGCGCATTCCCCGTCACCCTACAGCCCGAGATTTACAGCACATTTGACAAACACACTGAATTAAAAAAGGAGTGTTCAATTTGTATAGGAGTTTAGACTGTCTGTTGTGCATGCTCCCAATGGATTCTGCTGTTAGTACGTGTGTGTGTGTGTGTGTGTGTGTGTGTGTGTGCTGTGTCTGGCTGCCTATGTGCGCCTCCCGCTGTGCGAGAATGTGTCGATCTGTCTGCCTGCGCGTGCATGTGTGCGCTTGTGTGTATTTGTGTGCGTGAGCGAGTGTGCACACCGAGCCCGCCTGCTCTGAAACACCAGCAACAGATAACAGATGGTCCCCCTGCATTAGAAGTGTTTTATTTCCCTGTGGAAGCCAGATATGTCAAAAATAAGCACGTGCAACATTAGTCATTTGGAATATTCATGCCCCTGCCGTCCGATGGTTTCCTTTTCACAGCCAAAATACCACCAGCCCAATTCTCCTAAGGAAGTGAGGGGGAGAAGGGAAAAAAGCAGTCATCAGCTGAACTGATGGGGGGAAAAGGCTGAGGCCTACATGCAGCTTTAATGGATTTCCTCGTGGTCGCTTCTTTAGCATGCCAGGGCTGTAATTAAAAAGGGGCTACAGTCTGTAGATGTGTTCATATTAAGAACCACATCCCCCCAGCCTCATTAGACACAGTGATGTGAATATGCACACATGTCCATATGCCTGCCTGGCTGCGTACATGTGCACAAAATACTACCACGTTAACCACATTAAATAATCTCATTCAGTGGGTCGCACTTCTTTTGCATTCCCTCATAGATTCTTCTTTGGGAGTCCTCCTCCTCCTCCACTACTTATCCTCCCGTTTCTCCTCTCCACCTCCATCTCCTCAACTATCTCAATCCTCTGTAGCTTCAGTCTCTTTAATTTCCTCCTCCTCTCCTCCCAGGCTTCCTACCCCCATCTCCCACTATTGAACGTGGCTGCCATCCCTGTCCTTGGTGGCGGACATGGGCGTGCATCATTATCAGGCCTGATTAACCATCCACGTAGTTGGCAGTCTGGTCCCCACCAGGGGCCAATGACATGGTTTTCCTACGGCTGAAAACATGAATTTTGAGCAGCACTTTCTCACTTGCCGTGGTCCCTCATGATCAGGGTTAATTCGTGGCAGCATGTGTGAATGGTGTAGAAGGAAGAGAGCAGGAAGAAAAGGAGGAGGAAAAGCTACCAAACAGTAGTGCAGTGCTTATCGCAGAAATGCATTATGATTTATTCTGGAATATGCAAATCCAACAATCCCTCTGTCTTGTTTACCGAAGGGACCTGCTGATTCAGAGTCTGAAAGAAACAGAGGGAGAGAGAGAAACAATCCCAACCATAGATGCCAGCATACAGTGAATGCACTAAGGCAGCCACCAGCAACTAAACCAGTGGTTTTCCTTAGAATCAGGAAATGAAGGGTGTCGGACAATTTCTTGGTTGTTTCACAGCTTCAAAAACCTTAAAATTTATTCTGCTGAGGCTGGATTGTTGACGTAAAGAGAGAAGCGTTATATTCAATACATGTCTTAGTACATTGCTTACAAAGCATTATATGGAGTATTTGCATTCATTAAATACCACTCCATTACATAACCTGCAATGATTACGCATAAGGTCTCTGGTAGTTGGTATAGAACATGGTACACCAATTATGGATTTGGGCAGCATATGACTAGCTATTGAACATAAAATAAGTTTTTGCTATCAACCAAAACATGTATCAAAAACTGACAAGTACCGAAAGCTGGGATCAAACGTCTGATCAGATCTGTAATCTTGTTTACTTCTTTGAATCCAAATTTTGTCCCTAATTAGAATGCTTTTTATTTTGGTAAAGTCCTTGTCAGATTTATGTTAGGGGTTATGGGTTATTGTGTATGTAGTGCTGTAGCAGGCTCGCTACCGGGTCATTCTGAGGATCACAGAAACATAGACGGACACAGTTGTTTAGGAGGACACTCAGGTTTATTTAAAGCCGCCAGTCCATCCTCCGGCATCGCCGGTCTACAGGCGGCCCGCGCCTGTCGGTCTCTTCTCTCCCCAGTCAGCTCCAAAGCTTCTCTGCACCGTCCAGTCCTCCCCGCTACTATAAACACCAGATCTTAATTAGATAACCACCTGCAGCCGCCTCTCCACCTCTCACTCTCCCCACTGCAGCTGCGCTCAGAACCACGCCCCACCACCACAAGTGCCCTGTCTCTGTTTTACCATTTAAATAATCTGTAGTATCAATGATGCCAAGGAACACCTTGAACTTGCAAATACGCTAGTAGCAAGATTTAGTTTAGCATTATGTCCAGAAGAAATGGAGGTAATTCCCACAGATTCAAGGCACAAGATTCCAATAAGCCTTCATTATTGTCTCTACATGGTTGAAAACGAGACCGACTTGATTACCTCTTTGGGGTCAGCACATACCTCGTCATTATTACTATTAACAACACTTATTAACACGTCAGAGTTTGAACAACAATATTGCTACCTTTACTACAACTCAGTAAATTCACACAGCATGATAAAAAATAACAGCAAACATACATATAATTGCTAGTTTTGTATTACTCCATTTTATTCTGTGGTTATCTACATGTCAAGTATGTGAGTAAATGTGCTTGCCATTTACTCACATACTTGATGGACTACACATACCACACTAATGAAAAGTATTTATTAAATTTAATTTGATCTGTTTATACAGGATTCACTGTTTTGTCCTTGTTTTGTAAGATATTGAAGTTACCTTACACTTCAGCAGTATTACTGGAAAGCAAAAAATCCAAGGTGTTGTAAGCTGATAAGAGTTTTTTTTACCATGCTGTAAAGGGCTACAGGGGAATCTAATGATTGTTTGACTGTGTATGGTATGAATCAGTATCTTTGAAGCAGATTTCTGTACTAATAGATAAGCTGCTGTATTACTATGCAGCTTGCCTAACGATTTTCTCCACCGCCACCACTGCAGGGCTGATATTCAACATACTGTAGCAAAATAGAAAGTGTGGTTAAAAGAATTAAAAAGACGGGTATGTGCGGTGAATAAATATAAAATACCATGTGCAACCATCCAGTGTTGAAAGTTACTTGGACAGATTTGAATATGACATGAGAAGCGCCATCTAACTGTATTCTATTTGGAGTTATGCTTTTTTTCTCCACTGGTGACTAAGAGTCATGCATGTCATATTCAGTTTTTGCCCTTCATCTTCTTTGGGTTGTAGAAATGGGTGTAAGTTGCAGCCATTTCCTGACTCTCTGCTGAGAGCCCAATTAGAGCTGTTGTATTGATTTCCTCGCACAGTATTGCCTGTATTTTACCAGGTGAGTCCCTACAGCTAGTGCGAGTGTATAGAAGACAACAATTATCCCCTCCAACAGAATCTCTAAGGCCACACAAAAGCGAGCAGAGCTCAGAAAATTGATCTCTTCAGGCTTGCGAGCTGTTGTGTGGATGAGCAGACAAAGGCAACCGCAACTTGGTGATATCTTAAAGGTACAATATGTCCGAAAATCTTTGATGTCAAAACCCTGTAATTATTTTCTTAAATCTCATTGAAGTTTATTCCTGGTGTAACATTGAGTGAGTAGAAGTGGCCCGCAAATACAACGTAATAATCAGTTTATATTTCTTTTAGGCATACACCATTAGCAGTGTCCATGGTCATGAACTAAGTTGCAGGTTTCAAGCACAGAATAGCAACAACATTAATAGCAGAAAGAAAGCACACACATGAACTTTTATTTTAGGCAAAGAAGATGGAGCTAGAATTGCATTTGTTGTACAAAGATGAAGTTTTTGTTACTATTTTGAGTTTATAGCTTTAAATTGAGACAATAAAAACATTTAGCTGTATAGCTTAATGCTCAGTACAGCTTTAAATCATGCACAAAATACACTATGTGAGACATAGCTTCAGATTCCTGTGATATCAGACCTCATTAGCTATATCCTTGCTTTTTTTTTTTATCATAATGGCATTGTCAGGATTATTGTTATACTTGTTCAAGTATTAAAAAAGCGTTTGTTTGTTTGTTTGTTGTTTGAATGCTAGTACATTCAAAAGGTGAACAGAGAACCTTCAGTTATGTCCAGCTTCTCCGTAGATTTAAACTACGATGAACAGAATGCTTTGAGTCACTTCTGTAAGTAGTTTGGACAGTGGAGAGTGAGCAGTCCCACTGTGCAGTTTCATGATGTTTGGAAAGACTGTCCTTCAGTCTTTTGCCGATTAAAAAATTGAGAATCGCATTTACTCATTTATACTCTTAGACTTTTTACATACGCAGTGTTTTCGAGTTCTTGCACTTGTTTGTCCTGTGAATAGCCAACATTCCTCCCCTCTCCTATCTTCATCCTTCAAGTTATATGCATTGAGATTTTTGCTCATTTTTCCTGGGAATCTATGTCATATCAACAACATGATGCTAATCTTCTGGAGTCACACGCCCTCCACCATGCTATTTTTGCCACACTCATGTTGCCTGAGAGGTCAGCAGCATAGCAGGGTTCTTACTAGGTTGAATTGCTTGGAGGCAGAAGTTAATTTCCAACCCAACAGAGATAAATTACTTTGCTTTTAGCTGCTTGCTGGCACAACAAAGACTTTGTGCTTTTCTAGGAGACAGGCACAGTGAATATCTGTAATTTAAAAGCAGTTTTTTATTTGCTGTATGGAATGATTTGATTTGGTAAGAATGATTAGCCCAATTTGGCTGTGTGCTATTCTGCTGAGCTCAAATGAAACAACTCTCAACTTTTTATTGTATTTTATTTATTCTGATATTTATTTACTTCTCTATACAGAGCTAAATGGCACTGAAGAACAAAGAAATATTGTACTATTAACAAAAACTACAATCACAATAATATGTGATTAAAGTGATTCTCCAGCTATTGAAATCTTATGTAAATCTATTTATTTTATCTTAACTAGGATCAGATCTTAATGCAAATAATAATATTCAGGTTAACAATCATGTAACTGGCTAGTTAAGTTAACATGGCTCCATGATAGTCTTTTGAAAACAGTGTTCGGCTTACTTTTTAATGTCTCCAGTTGACCTTAAGAGGGTCTAAAATATGCATTTAATGTCTACATGAATGCCTGAGGACTGAGGGTAAAGCTACACGTAACTTCAAAAACTAAAATAGTATGAAATGCTTCTTGGCCTTGGATGTTACTGCTGTACTGTAGGTAGCCGAAACACACTTACATGCAGAGTATGGCTCCGACTACAGCCCCATGCACACCATTTAAACATGTGTAGATATCCCAAAGCTCGTCAGGTTTTGCCATGTATAGCTATGGTTGCTAAGCTATGTTTACTTTTGCTGGTTGGTAAGCCTTGCAGCAGCCCCCTGCAAGAATAAATATGGGCTACTATTTCTGGTGGAAGTCCCATATAAACCAGTAAGTGTAAGATAGTAATCCTGCAAGAATTTTCCATTTTCACATCCTCAGTGGAATTAACCCTTTTCAAAATGAACCCTCATGGAGTGTATTGTGAAAGCCTGTTATCTGATATGCTGCTCACCATGGACTCCTGGCTATATCCAACACAGAGGGTGTGCATGCTGTAAGTGACCATTATGCTCTCAGTTATCACTGTGTATTCTTCCTCACTGCCTCACTGTAGCAGTGGTCAAAAGATTGGCATTATTCAGTTACTAATTGACCTAATTTCCTCTGTTTTCTTTTTCTTAGATCTTTTGAGCTCAGTTAGCAATAGCCGTGCTGACAGAAAACGGATAGGATTAAGGCACCTGCAGTCAATAACAATCTTTCAGGTGCATAGCTTGTGACATTGTGTGTGAGGTGGGTCTAATAAATTCTTGCTCACAATCTGCGTCAAACTGTACAATACACATTTTCTACCACAGTGTTATTCAGCTTGACCATCCAAGGCTTTCAAGTTCTGTTACAATCTATCCTGGCAGCAGCTGACTGAAAGGCAGTTCAAGAAACTGAAATTCTGCTGAAGTCCCATGTTGCTTTGAAAAACTGGGCTATTGGCAGATACACTTATCATTAGATGTGCCTGTCAGATTTTATTGGAACAAAATCTCCTGCTTACTGAAGAATTAAAGAATTCAAGCATAGCGTATCATGGAGACAGGTGGATGTCAGCCTTGCAATGATACATTAAAAAACACGAGTTGTCTCCCACGTTGGATTGGTGTTAACTGCAGGGTACATTTGGAGCTGATGCTTTTCGACAGGCTTGGCTACGTATACATTGAGGAGATTCTGGCCATACTAAGATGATGCCTGCTTCTTTGCGGTGTCTTTGCTCAATGTATGTTCGCTCTGAGTTTAAGTTGGTTTCTATATTTTGCAAGAGCTGCAGCCTTGCGTTCTCAAGAGATTTGATGGTTGTTCATACACAGAAGGTATTTCACCAGGAAGAGTGTGAGCAGCAGAAATACTCAGCCATGGGATTTAGCTGTCACCTGCACTTAAGCACGTGGGATAACATACGCTAGACGCTAGCTAGATGCTGTGATGGCGAAATAAAGGCTGACGTGCGTTTTCTGTGATCTTTGGTCACTGGCGGCTTCATGTATGTCAGCGCCTCAGAGCTAAGTAGAAAATAAACTCGCATTAAAAGACGGTTGGATGGATGTCTGTGTTTTGAAGCCCTCCGTGTCTTCAAAATCATTTTTCATGTCCGCTATATCAGACAAATATTTGATATGTAAGCCAGCATTTCATGAAATGCTCAGTTCTTTACTTTCTTTACTTCATGATTTAATGGATTACTTCCCAGTGTGGGAGGAGTGCAAATTAAATTATGTCTTGTCAAATTTCAGAGCAATAATTGACATTTTCAAGAAAGATTTCAATAAAGGGTCTCTTTAAAGGAGGATTTGTCCCTACAGTGTATGATCTTGTTAAATCTGGACCATTGAAACATTACCATGTGGAGAAGCCTAAAGATATTTGCTAAAACCAAACTAACAGTATACTTAAACTTTACTGAAAGCCCCAACTAACCTTACAAGGAACAAAATGTAGCTCTGTATTAACATTTGAAATCTGCAGTTTCTTGCTCAGTTTTAGACTGCTCTGTCTGAAAGTACAGAGCAGAGTTTGGGGATTTAACTAAGCACAAGATTTCGGCTCATTTCCCAAAGCATCCGCCAACCACCCAACTGCACAGCACTTTTGGAAAATAGGCACACAGGTAACTGATTTCTCCACTGACAATGGAACAGAAGAAAAGCTTGCTCTATCATTCCAACCATCTGGAAGTCTGGCTCAGACTGGAGGCTGATGTGTAACTTTTAATTGGAGAGACAGTGGTGGGAGGCAGAAGAGTAGGAAGGAATGATCCCAGTGGATAGACAGGCAGTGCCTGCTGCCAGACACAACCTGAGTTTGCTGGAGTGCACACCATTTCATTCTCGGGCCAATGTGATGTGTGTTCTATTTCACAAAGAGCTTGTTGGAGAGACATAGTTTGGCCCAAGACATCTCAAGTGCTTCAAAATGCTGCTATTTTCACAGGACAAAATTTTCTCTTTCATGACATGACAGTGGATCTCAATATTGACAGCTATGTGTAATTGTAATTGTTAGTGTCCATCTTGACCATCATACTCACCATACAAACTATAACCCTGTACTTCACCCTTTTTAGCAGCTATGTAAGTTCTGAGATCCAAGCTTAAAGCCTTTCAGTTCACAAATTTTTTGAGGCATTAAATGGTCAAATGTGAAATGTTTGCACAGAGAAATTTTTTTATCGTTTTGTTAAGTTTAAAATTGTTTTAATGATTTTATATATATATATATATATAACACAACTTGCTAATACCTCATTTAAATATTTACCAATATCATTCTAGTCCAATTACAAAATCGTCAATATCGATCCAAGCTTACAGTTATAGCAAGACATTTGCTTTAAAGTTGCTATAACTGATATGTCTGTAATAACAAAAACATATAATGTGAAAGGAGTCACTTATCTTTGAATCTGCAGCTGCCCTCGGCTTTATGGAGCTGGTCCGTAACTTTACCACTTTGGTTCTCATAGCTACTTTAATGGCTACAGCAGGCAGCGTTTCTTAGAGAAAATGTTACACCATCTAAATCCCCATAAAATCACAAATTCTCTCTGTTCACGTACATTTTAAATAAGAAAATATACTTTGTGTAAATAAGACATGCTTGGAGATCTTGGACGGGATATTCATTTTGGGCAGAGACGGGCTAGCTGTCACCCGGTGCTTTCAGTCCTAAGCTAAGCTAAACTAAGCCAAATACAGCTCCATACATAATGCACAGACAGGAGAGCTGTATCAACCTTTTCATGTCACTCACAGAAAGAAAGCAAATAAGCAAACATCCCAAAGCTACTCCTTTAAATCTTTGAATGTTGTCAGGTTGGCTTGGTTTGTCAGACAGTGGAGATTGATTTATTTTTTCATAGCCGTACATTGTGTACTCATCCTGCTGCTCTCCGTGGGGAATAAATGAACTTGTGTAATGCCATTTAGTAGGGTTGGGCCTGTTTCCAGTTGATGCATTGTGAGAGCTTACATTGACTATTTCTCTACACTGAGTGCACCAGCATTGTCAGTGTAAGATGATCCGTCGATATTAAAAAGAAGACAATGGCTACGTCAGCTAGCTGCAGAGAGGTATGTATAAACATTTCTCTGTGTCTGAGGTCCTCAGAATGTTGCAGTGGTTGCATTGCAATTTGTGTAGAGACACACAGAGAGAGATTTGGGGAGAGGTGTACTGTAGGTTTGTTGATGTGCTCCGTAGTATATTCCTTCCACAAAGTTCCCCTCATTGTGAAGCTGAATATAAACAAGCAGTTGTGCAGCAGTGGCTGTCTTTGCTTTTATTCACTTGGGATGCAAAATCCGTGTTATGTATGAGCTCCTACGAAAGTTGAAATGTTGAACTGACAAATCCTGTGCCAGGCCACTGTGTTGTGCTGAGTTGTGTTGTATCTTCCCCAGCAGTCTCGTCCCCCAGTATTTCAGGAACAATTTCTTTAGCACCGGGCAGAATTAGATCTTCACAGATGGTTTGTGTTTTCCGTGCGGGCCAACTGATACAAGGCTATAAAAGACCCCTTCAGGGCTCGCTCAGGAGATCAGGTTTGTTGCTTCAGTACGGAACAACGTTAACGTAAGTCACCTATGTCTGAATGACAAAACAGCCATCGCTATAACGGATAGCAATGTCATGTAGCCCATGTCTGAAAAGGGCTTTATAGTTTAAATATATTACTATCTCTGCCTGAGTGTAGAGAGATAGTATGAAGGTCTCTAACTCACTAACTGATCTCTTAGATGCTCTTTTCAGCTTGGGCATTCGGACATTTTCAGGCAGTGCTCACATCATAACCAATACAGTTCAGCATCTCGTTAAACTTATGTTTTTTTTATTTTCAAATTTGTGCAAACATGGTGTCTGATTGCCCACCGGCCTTGTAGTCTCACTAGAGTCCCAGAGCTGAAAGAACATCCAAGGGCTGTGTAGGTGAATCACGAGTGATAAACAGTGGTTGGAGGTTTAAGCAGTGCCTGGCTCAAGAGTTTGGGAAAGGATGGTCCACGTTAAAATCTGAAATGTGTAATCTGGTGCCTTCCTTGGCATTCACCTGCCTCCTTATGCCCTCCCTTACTCCGTTCGCCAGCCTCTTCGGGCATGTGTATGTTTTTCTTCATTTCACACCTCGCTCACACTGCATATTCATCTTTCACTAGTATTGCCTCTCTGCTGCTCCCCACCTATCCGCCCAACCTCAAACCCCTTGACGTGGGAATTCAATTTGTACTGTATGTTTCATTTCTACTCAGATTTAGATTTATTTCATGTTGGCTGCTTTTAATTAACTCACTGGATATGCGACGAGAGGAGGGGGGATATAGAGAGACAGAGAGATAGATAAAAACTCCTCTCACCCGCCAATGAGTTACACCGGCAATCATTTACCACTTAGACAGTAGTGCAGAAGCTCCCTGTTCGTTGCCCTGGCAACCGGTGCCTTGGTGATTGATTCCTTGCCAGTGTGGCATCGCTGCGGGGAATAGAGCGCGTGAGCTTAGCGTGCTCTCTACATCTTTCTAATTAAAATGGGATTACAGAGTCATCGCCATTGTATGTTCAAACAAATGCAAGGCTGTGAAGGAAATCAATTTTGGTAAATGTCAGGGATGTTAAATACAAGTATGGGTAAACAAATGTAAGCGAGCTCAATGTACTGATATGCACACTCCATGCATGCCATACATGAGGATGTGCCTCTGTGTGATTAGCATGTTGGGGTGTCGGCGGCTGACAGCGACAGCGTTGTCCCTCCATCCAGGAGTCGAGCTTGACTGACAGCGCATGAATCATGTTATGCAGCACAAATCACCAGACACAACAATTAGTCTGTTTGTTGCTGTCTGCTAATCAGAAAATTTTCTTCAAATTGGAGCTTAATGTACATCTTAAATGAACAACGGTTTCTTAATGTAATTGGATTAGGCAAGTCAATCACATCTATACAGTTTATGCTGCTGCCTTTCACAGTAGTGTGTATTGAGGGGCTAAATATTATCCCATGCACAGAGACTTGATTACTTCACATTTTACAGTGGCTGCACTTGCACCATGGGGATACTGAAGCACACTGATATTATTTTTCGAAACATGATCATACATACATATGAATGAGAAATTAGTGCAGGATGCCCTAGATGGTGTAGCAGGGGAATAACAAATAACCTAACCTAATGTATAATATTTCTGTTTTGTGCTGCCTTTCCTTTCCTTTATAACTACCAGGATTTCCTACATAGTTATCTAACAGTGTTCTGGTACCATATTGTTAAAGGCCAATGCACCTACAACTTTTTAAAAGTGCTATTCTTCAAGATAATTGTGTACTCGAGAATCACATTCTTAAGTCTGTAATTCATGATGTTTAGTGGGCTCTTGAAGCCAACAACGACCCCAGAGTGGCCCTTGAACTCCTGAGCATAAAAGAGCAGATGATAGAGAGCATGTGTGAGTGAATGAATGAAAGCAGAAAGCGGGGCGTGTGGCATCCGGAACTAAAGCAAAACGAGGTCTTGCACTTGGTTTTCAGATTTCAATCACTACAATGCAGTTAGCAAGGTGTAACATAGTGCCTTGGGCCTGTTCCCAAGTGTAGCTCTTTGGCACTGGCTGTGTGGGAAGTGTCATTACAGCAAAGGTAATAATAGACCAGGGAATTTATAATGTGACGCTTTTTACGTGCCTATGAAAGAGTGCCTGAAAGCCTGGGACTGCTGGCAGGAAAAAAAAAAAGGACAAAATCATGTTTGGTTGTAAACAGCGGCGAGCAATATCATTGGCTGATGTGTCATGCGACTGAAACATATATTAAACCTCTCATGAAGGACCTCTGAAATGGAAGACATTTCAGTTTCACCCATATAGAAATGCGAAACGCGTCTACCTGCAGACCGGGGGTGCACCTCGAGTCCCACGTACCTCTACTATATCACCACGCGAAGCTGGGGTTTTTATAGGGCTCCTTGTGGGTAACAAACTACTCTCTGAAATGAAAGTGCAGTTACAGCCTTATGAAACTGAGTGCCCAGATTAGGCATAAATCACATTCAGTCTTGTTTTGCCCTCTCAATCATTATTCGGTGTGGGTGCCCAGCTTTTTGTGTGCTCAGCAAGCCTGCATGTTTTGTTTTTTTTGTCTTTGTGCTATGAAAGACGCAGCATGAATTCTGTCATTGCCCTTTAAATTCTGTAAGTTGAAAATGCGTCTATTTATATTAATGCCATTTAGTTAAGTTTATTTGCACGTATATATATATATATATATATATATACATATAAAGACACATGTTTGAACACTGTGCAGGAGAGTTTAGAAGTCAAAAATGACTTATGAAGATACCTCCCCTATAAAATATCAAGTCATACATAAAAGAAAGAAAAGATAAAAATGTGTTATAAATCTGAGCTAGGTGTACATATATGTACATACATGAATACACAAGTCTGGTATACTGTACGTTCACATTAAAAACTGAGCAGATTCGTTTTTAGAAACGCTTCTTTTTCAAGTCATCTGCTTGATTCAGTGGAGTTCATGAATACACATAGCCATAGCCGTTAAACACCAGACAGACTTTTATCTTAATGAAAATCAGCAGGAATGAATGAATGAAGGTGTACTTGTATCTTTGCCATGTCAGGCGAAGGTCTTCACATTGTAGCCATAAAAAGGTTTTTTCCTTATAATTATTACAGGGTATCCGCGGGGTCTTAAAAAGTATTAGTTTAGCAAAAATTAAGACCTCTAAAGTATTAAAATGTCTTAATCGGCATTTTACGAAGTATTATTTTTTGGAACATAGATTTAGACAAACTGTCTAGGCCTATATGATTTAATATCATTTATGGCCAATGTTGTATTTCTTGCATGAAAATGCTTTGTTAATGTGAGTATGTGACTATTATTACTTTTAATAAACCTTCCCTTTGGGTTAGTCACTATCTTTCTATCTGAATAATTTCAAAGTGAGACTGTTTTGCCATCTCAAAGTAAATGTACTGCTATAGTATTGTAAATGTAAGTTAAGGTGTGTTGCTGATAACCAGTTACAATTTGTGTTGCAGTCTTAAAATATGTTGAAACGGTCTGGAATTTAACTTCAGGACTCCTGTATATATATACCCTGTATTATCCATGCTCGCTGTGGCTGTAGGGATGGCACTGTCGGTCAGTCAGTCCATCACTTATGTCCAGACTGAAATGTTGAACGCTGAAACAACTGCTGGATGTATTTCTATGAAATTTTCTACAGACATTTATGCTCTCCAGAACCTGGAGCCTTGACATGTTTTAATTTTTTGTGAAATGTCTCAACAGCTATTAGATGGATTGCCATCAAATTCAGTACTTGTTTCCATGGTGTCCAGAGGATGAATCCTAATGACTTTTCCTCCAGAGCCACCATGAGGTTAATTTTGGATGGATTGCCTTAATATTTGGTACAGACATGTTCCTGCTCCCCTCAGTATGAATTATAATAACTTGAATGATTTCTTAACATTTCATGTAGTGCCATCATCAGGTCATAAATCTAATCTGTCCAATACTTGCTACTTCCTTTCAGCCTCAGCTGTACTTTGTGTTAACGCTGCATAGCAAATGTTACCGGCTAACATGCTAAACTAACACGGCGATCAAGCAGTATGCGTGCTAAACATCAGCACGTTAGCATTTAGGTAAATGCACTAAGGCGGCCTCTCAGAGCTGATAGCTTGGCTGTTAGTGTTGTTATGCCTGGGATTCCTGACCATCAAAAGACAATGTAAAATATTGTAATACATTCTGTGAGTGCTTACGTCACAGCGTTGCACTCTCTGAATTGTCTTTTTGTGATCAACCCCACCACTTTTGCTCCAAACAGGTAAAAGGAATGCAAAGGAAAGTCTTAGCCAGGTTAACAGGAGTGGGAGCCGGAATTTTTCCCTTTTAGGGCGTGTGTTGAGAATCACACATACGTGTGCGCGGATTGCGTCGGGTTCTCTCTCCTCGTGAGCAGAGAAGAAAACCATCTGGGATTGTGTTTGTGTTAAGCAAAGTGCAACGGTTCTCTCTCTCTCTCCTTCACGCAGGCGCCTGGCATCATGTAGGGACTAATGTGGATTCTAAATCTGGACCTTGTTGATAGAAAATGGCAGGTCACACTGTTTGGCATGTGACTCTCACAAACCCCAGTGCAGGCAATGGTGCTAATATATAATTGCCAGCTTAATAGGAGGTGACATGTTGTATGATTTTGCTCTCAGAGCCAGTGACTCGTGCCTCCAAATAGCGATCTTTATTGAAAATACAATCTCCGTATTTTTTATCTATTTCACGTGGAGGCCTTGATCAGTGTTTTAATTGAGCTGATTTTAATTTAGTTTTCTTTTATACTACTTATTTACTTATGCGCAATCTGCTCATCAGATAAAACGCATCTTATGTTTTGTAATTTTATAATTGCGAATATCTCTGTTACTGTACTACTGCAATTAAATGTGTTTACAAAGAAATTATAATTACTTAAGAATATACAGAGATTTTATGATACTTTTAATAAAATTAGACCTGTTCCTGCTGCACGAGGAAAGGACGCTTTTTTGCGTCCTCTCACAAACGTTTGCATGTGGATTATGACAATTTGAGTGCTCCCTCACACACACACACACACACACACACACACACACACAGTAAGTCCTCTCATAGACACACGCACACTCATAACCATTCACTGTGGACTCACCCCCCCTCGCTTCCCACTCATCCCACTGATTGGAGCTGTCAGGAGTCAGAGGGTCACAGTAGAGGATGTCAATAGGCCTCATTCACAGACACAGATGCACACACACATGCAGTAAAGCAGTAAAGGTTGCTCTCCCACTCACCGCAGCCACGCACGGTGATGCCAGCGAAGAGCATTCAATTTATATTCATTATTCACCAGTCAACCGCCTTGATTTCACTGATTGGATATACCCTCTACCACCTACTGGCTCCTCCCCCCGCTTTCCTCGGTCCCATGGGAGGGCTCAAAGTCTCCCCTCAGCTCACGCAGCGGATAGCCGTGTGGTTGTGTGTCTTTTATATATGTTAAATGGTGCTTTGTGTGTGTGTGGCAGTAATAAGGCTTTTGGGATATGAGTAGAGAGCACATGTGATTGGAGGGATTTAATCAGGAATGAAGCCTGCAGAAAGTTTAAAAAGCTTTTTTTACTCACCGTTGGAGATCCCATTATAAGCAAATTAGTGGGTAATATATTTTGCTTTTTTTTTGGCCAGCTTTGTTGTCATTGATGACTTAACAAATAAAGAAACTACATTCTCTATTTGTACAGTAATGCCACAAGTGTATTTGCAGGACTTTCCACACCACTTTCCAAAGGTCAATCTTTATTTCAGCACCCAATGATTTGTTAGTAGAGAGGTCTAAAACATCCTTACATTAGTTAGCTGATTGAGTTAAAAAAAGAAGTTCACTTTTTTATTGTTTGGGTCAGTAGTAGAGCTGAAACGGCTAGTTGATTGACCAAAAATGAATATGCAGCTACTTTGATAATTGAGTAATCATTTTAAGTTACAGTTCAAGGAAAAATAATCAAAATAATCTGCTGATTTATCGATAATACAGAAGATAATCATAGTTAGTCGGTAGAATATAGCCCCTTTTGTTCAGCTACAGTACAATGGTGCATCCTCCCTAATATACTGCATTAATGAATACATGCATTAATGCAAAGAAAGTCCTATGAATATGCCTGACAACAGTTCTGACGTGTTTTAAGCAAATGTTCTGCTTGAGATAATGATTTCTGCCACATATAGTTTTTCCACCAAAATGTTGCCCAGTTAAATATTCTTAAAATTACATCTACTTCTTCTCCCTCATTGTAAATCCAGAATCTACGAATAAGCAAATATTTTTAATTTCAAAGGTTTACCAGCTGCACATGACATGAGAATGGTCTTTTGTTTTTTAGACAAGTACTCCTACTTTGCTAAAGTACATTCTCAGCGTATGTGTGCTGGAGGCTTCAAGTTTCCACATCACACCTGTTTAAGATGCATACTGGACCATGATTGGCCGCAGACTAGTTGTGATGTCACACAACTTAAGGTGAAAACAGATAAAACGTTCCCCCTTCAGCAGGCGAATGTGAAAACAGACTTCTAGTTACTGTGCAAATAAATCATTCTGCCCAGTGAAGGGCAAACATTCAAGTGAAGTAACACTAAGCAAAACACATGTTTGAATTGAGGGGGACTATGATCCAACAATCCCCCACGTGCCCCACCTTCTCCTTCAGTCAATAAGCACCCCAGATAGGTGATTCTGAAAGATTTGTACATCAAACATCCTCAGCAGAAATATAAAATCCATGGCAGTTATGAAATTGAAGCCTTGTTAGATAATTTAGGATGATACTTTAAGCTTTCATACCTCCCAGGTCTATTACAAATAGCTTCAGGTAACTGGTTATCTCAGTAATCATCTCAGTAACAACATGCTCATCAGAATGCATCAAGTGCAGCACAGCCCAGCTAAGAAGTAAAGGAGATGTTTGTTTGACCAGACATTGGCTTGGCTATCTTTATATCTAACCATAAGCACAGACAACCACATGCAGAAGCTCACAGGCACAATTTGTGCTCAAATTGTTTTGGGCACCTGTCATCCTCTATTATAATTAGCAAGAGGACGTCTAAATAATTGCCATCAGGCTGCGGCTGCTGTACCAGTGTTGGTAGCCAGAGCCCCGTCCCTTGCCTTTAGTTCTAGGATTATTTAAAGGGCCGGCGTGTCTTCACAAAGCAGTGCCCTCAGCAAAGTCTTAAGCTGTGTATTCAGTCAGCGACAGCATCTGGAGCGCTGAAAATAATTAACTGACACAAGAGGGTCTGGTGTTGGCTTCACCATTTGTTTAGTGCACACTTGTCCCCGACACACACAAACACACATCCTATGCTGTATGCGCACACACACACACACACAGGCAGCTTTTGATCATAATTGTGACACTGCCAGAAGAGAGGGAGGTAACGCGCTCATCCCAGTGGGGCTTGAGGATGGTTGTAAAAGTAAATGAGGCAGATGGGTCTGTCTTGAAAAAGGCTCTTTTGAGGAATAAAGATAGAACAGTTAAGTTGAAGCATTCGTGTAGTTTGAAAAGGACTACTGGCACAACTACAGCAGGAATAATATAGAATCAAAGTACAGTAATTATATAAAACTGTATGATTGTACAAACTTACAATTTGATATTTTCACAGAAAGGACCATGAAGTATGGGAACTTGAGCATGTGCGTCATGTAACTGTATGGAGATTTCTTTGTCGGTTAAAATCCAGGTGCATTGCCATCATCCAATGACAGGAGCGTGTGTGTATTTGTGAGTGTGTCTCCGTATCAAGCTTGCTGCTATAAAGAGCTACGCTCCAGGGCTGGTGAGAGCTATCCCGGAGTGTATCGGCCAGCCGTAGCGTGATGACTTGACTCACACTTGTCGTTCTCCCCTCTCCCTCTTTCCCCCCGATTAGACTAATGCAGTGTGGAGATGTATGTCAGGACCACACATGTACACACACACACACACACACACACACACATATACAGTATATACTATATAGTGACGTCTTGGGAGGTCGGGATCTTTTCTCTTGGAGCTTTGAGGTGTGGGTTCAGGGAGTGAAGACAGTAAAGCTTTGTTTTGCAGCTTACATTCAGTGTCTTCTCGTGACAGGCCAACATAATTATTGCAGACATGAGGTAAACAAAACAATACAGCCATTGATCAAAAGTCTAGTCAGCTGTCTTACTTATGACAAAGTCCTGTTCCTCTTTGTAGACCTTATTCATTGTCTCCTCTCTGTTAAAAAAACGCTATTTCACTTCAGTCCCTCTTCACTGGGGCAGTCGGCTTATATATTTCAGCTGGGCAGCAGCCACTGTCCTGGCTGCACTGCTGCCTGTGGGTTTTGTAGTCACATAACAGATGGCACGATGATTTGTAGTTCTTGTTGCAATAGGTATCTCCCCTCTATGACAGTGCCTCTCATGACATCACTATATATACTGTGTGTGTGTGTGTGTGTGTGTATATGTATGTATACACAAAGTATATATAGAGTTGTTGCCTGTGGGAGGCCCCCTCCTTCAGGGGCATTGATGTTGACTGAGGTCATTGCTGGTCATCAGCGCCCTCGCTGTGCCGAGAGTGACGCTGCTTAGATCAGCCAGTCAATGACATTCCGTTACACACACTCACGCAGTAACATACCATCTCCCTTCCCCCTCCTCCGTACCACCCTTCCCCCTTACTCTCTGTTGTTCTACAAGCTACCTCTGTCACACTCATAGGCTTCCTTTGTTGTCATTTCACTGCACAGTTGTGTGTCAGCATGTCTGTGTCTGTGCTCTTGCGTGCGTATTTGTCTCTTTCTCTCACCTTATAATTCTCTAATTTGCCTGACATGACATGATAAAGCCCCCATTTGGACAGGAATTAGCATAGCACCGCTTAGGGATCAGCGGTGTCTACAGAAATCACTTCCTGTACAGAGATGGACTGGGTGGAGTCCTTCTGATGGGCCCTGTTCTCCCAGTCTCCCCTGAAAATTTGTGCTCAACAACCAATGTCACTTCTACTAACCACCCATTGTGATCCACGCACAAATATTCAGGCCCTCTGGTCAGATGTGGGGTAAACTGAGACTGGCAAAAAACACATTTACACATCTGTCGTGATTCTGAATCTCTACACTGTCATTGTTGCGTTAGGGTAGCTGCAGCGCAGTGAGGTACTAGACCAGCCTTTTCTGTGTGGTCTATTTTCCTTGGTGCCTGCTCAGCAAGCGCTCTCCGTGGTGCTGACTTAGATGGGGCAAACTAGTGCTGTCCATGGTGCTATCATCACTGGTCCAATTTCAGTTGTTCCTTGCTGAGCTACAGCTGACTGTGTCAGGTTTTGTCGGGCTCTTGTCCTTTGTGCTACCTCATCTGTTTCTAGCAGAGCACGTGCCATCCGCAGTGCTAACGCTGCTGGTTTGGGCCCAGTGATGCAGTTTGAGCTGCCCAGTAACCACTTTCTACAAGCTGAGCCAATCTCTGCCCCAGATTATAAGCTGCTAACTGCCACTCTGGATCCGTTTTCGGAATCCTCAGGAGCAACCTATTTATTGAATTTCTTTATACCCAGCTCATATCCTGCCAGTTAAACGTGTCAGGAAGCAGATTTGTCATTGCTCTAGCTTACAGGCTCTATCTTCGTGCAGGCGCAGTGGCGTTTTCCTGAGGTGCAGTGAGGATTTTCCCTGTTCTGTATTTTGGTGACTCATTGTGCGCTGCAGTGGGTGAGTGTCACTGGCAGCCCATTGGCGCCCTGCAATTTCCGCTGACCACATTTTGCGCCATCTGCTGCATATCAGCTCTGATCAGCTCTGGTGTGCTCGCTGCACCCGAATTAAAAAAAAAAAAAAAAAGAAATCTCACAAACTTTCATTCATGTTTTCACTTTCATTTTCCGTATTTAACATTTCTTTTTTCCAATAATGACAATAATGCCAGGAATGCAGTCAAGATTAATATCCAATATATAATTCTGTTATCATTAGTAAATGTGGTCTTCAGTGTTTGGCTTATGAAATTAAAGGACGTACAGGAAACTTCCCCCAGGAAACTGTTATGTTGAGGTTGTACGCCTCACTGATCTCGATGTGTCTCGTCTTATGATAATTCTAGTTACTTGATGACGACACTCATTAGCTATCTTGCTGTGTGAAAATGCACTGCTGCCCTCTTTCCCTGATTACTTTTAATATTTCAAAAAACTAATAATGATATCAGCGGTGCACCTCTACTATAAAACACTGTGAGAAACCCTAACATACAGGGTGACCAAAACCAAAAGCCATACACTCACAAAACTTTGTATATGAGCTGGTAAAGTCCAATAATGAACCTGTAATAATTTGCACACAGTTAGCGTTGCAGGGGAGAGGGACGTGTGGATAACCCTGCTTAGCCTGTTGCCTCCGCGACCCGGCCCTGGATAAGCGGTGGAAGATGGATGGATGGATATATGAAACTGTGGGAAAGAGGCTATTGTGTCATCCACTGGGAAAGCATGGTGCTTTAAGTAGAACAATTAGCTTTGTGTGTATGTAGTGAGGTTGCATCTAAAGATGTCTAAGAATAGTCAACTTAAAACGAGTCATGTAACGGTGAGAGAAATCTCGAGACAAGCATTTAAGATGGTATAAGATGATGTATTTGGATGCGTAGCCGATCACAATAATCAGCAAGACATTCTTCTTAAACATTTATTCTAGTATAGCTCTCTCTGCTAATCTTAAATTGGTTGCTTATTTACGTGTATTGTCTTAGAATCCAGTCTCCTCTATTCTTCCACATACAAATACTTACAACAATGCAAAATGTCCCTCAGTTCACTCTGGGGTTATCAGGGAGTTTTCTAAGACAATGCATCTCAGCACTCAACATGTGAGCTGGCTATGTGAGGGAGAGCTTCAGTGGGTAAGAGAGTGTGGGGATTGGTGCTCTGGCAGGTTACAAACATTGGCGAGGGCTGATATTAATTAAAGGCTCTGTTCAGCACTTTCCAAATTAGATATGAAATGTTAAGCAGGAGGCGTTCGCCATTAACATGGTGCTCGGCGAGACCCCTGACCCTGGCTGAGGCCGACGCGTCCTTGAGACATAATTGTGCTCACCTTCAGTGCTAGTTCGACTGAAGGAGCAACGGGAGAGTCAAGAGACTAGCGAGGTGGAAAAGTGTGCCGAGCTTCCCTTTGCTATAGGATGTGCTTCTAGCACATTTTCCCTCCTCTTCCGTTAAGCTGTCGGGAGGTTGAAATGATTTGCCTCTCACCCTTGTTCATGTGTTCTGGTAGCCACAGGAGGAATGTATTGGATTGCAACCATATGAGGGATACACCAAATTAGCCCATTTTCACTTATCAAATGTTGGGAGTCTGATTTTGAGCGGCTGCCAGATTTCTGTCTCGTACGTTGTCTGAAATAGATTTTTTTCTTTCCCAGCTCCTGAAGCTAACAGTGCTTGGCACCGTACCAAGATGATCCCAGATAAAGATATTTTATGAGACGAGTATCAGACGAGTACTCTCCAGTGTGCAGCCCCAGTTATGTCAAGAGCTCTCTTTTGTCTGTGCATACTTGTCCATCACGCATTTACACCATCTCCTGCATCTCCTTGTATTCATGTCACATGACTACTTGAGTACACATTCAAACATTAGTCGTTTATTTTTTAACATGTCTCCCTTAGAACGAGTATAAATCAGTGTTTTTGATCCTAACATCTACTTTTAGGCAAACCAAAATGATCAACTTGTCAAAACCCACGTCAATATGCGTGTAATGAATGCACAGCAGGTGCACATCCACCTACTGAGCGCTTTCCCTCAGCACACAGTGATCATCACTAGCAAAACCATCCAAAGGGAGCATGTTGATTTGTACATGAGAGTCGCGTCCTTCCTGCTATATCCTTCCTGCTATTACAGTATGTTGCAAGATGACAGAGTTACCCCGGAAGGGGAACCAAGTCATAAGCAGAGGAGACACAGAAGTAGGTCAGCTCCTAGGCGTTTGTTACATCATACATATTCATAATCAGCACCCAGTTGTTGCAGAGTGAACTCACTCCACACAGACTGTTTATTCTGTTCATTCGGCCCCCTTCTCTGTTTAAATGTTAAATAGTGATTACGCATCATGATGATAATAATGTGAGCAATTGACTCTGACTGCTGCATTTACATGCATTTTACCCCTATTACATGAATACTGTTGTAATCTCAAAAAGTCATGCCTTTAACTGGACTTGAAACAGCAGCAATGCCACATTTATTTGAAATGTAGAAAATGTTAGGACAATACCTTATTTAAAGGAGTAGTGTGACATCTTGAGAGATACTGTATGCTTGTGTGCTTTCTGTCTGAGAGTTAACTGAAAAGATTGGTATCGCTCTTATACGTGTCTGCTAAATCTGATGCTATAGCCACCATCTGGTTATCATAATCTGGCATAAATACTGGATGCTGGGGCAAACAGCTAAGGTAACTGGGGGTTATGTGCCAGACTATTTCTTGGGCGGAAGCAGTGACTCCTTATTGGGATGACAAGACTCCAAGAAGTCAATGCTCCCAGCCAAGAAATAGTCCAGCACATTACACTTTGTAAAAACCGCAACATGTCGTTTTTACACTCTGATTTGGTACAGATTAAACAAATGAGATATAACGTATTCATTAGTGAGCTTCGCACTTGTTGGCAGGTGGATTTGTTACTTTCAGACAGAGCCAGGCTACGTGTTTCCCTGTTTGCAGTCTTTAGGCTAAGTTAAGATAACGGGCTGCTGTTTGTCACTTTATATTTAATGGACAAATATAAGACTGGTACGCAAATAAGCGTATTTCCCCAAAATGTCAAACTATTCCTTTAAGTTTCTTAGATTTAGATTAGATATTTAACTAATTAGATGTATGAGGTTGGAACTAACAATTATTCCTATTATTAATGTGTTGTTTTTTTTTAATAATAGAATTAGGATTTTTTTCTAAGATGTCAGAAAATGGCAAGCAAATGCCACATCACACACATCACAGTTTCTCAGATCCCAAGATGACAACTTCCAATTGCTTGTTTTCTTCTGTACCAAGACAGACCACCCAAAATATTCAATTTACAAAAAAAGTAGCACACCCAAATGTTTGTGAAGCTGAAAACAAAGCAAAGCATTTCCTCTTGGCAAATCCCTTGGTTAATATCCTGCCAATGTACTAACTGATTGTTTGAGCACTAATTCTCACCCTCATGCATGATGTTTACAACATTGTTTACATGTAAACATGTAAACAGTAAGGTGTACAGTAAGTGGTTCACGTGGTGCAAGGCAAATGCTGCATACATATATGTGAACCAGATAATGCAACAATCTGCTTCTAAGTGTATAAATCATTACAGTTGAATCATCTGACTGTATCTAGTGATCAGATCGCATTATGTGTGATCGCTGATACTCGCCATTCTCGTTATTGGCTTATATAATTGTATGTAGTGGCAGTTGTGCAGTGAATGGACCCATCCTTAATTTCACTATGTCCCCGTCATGGCGCTGCAATTGTCCTTCAACCGCTGTGGATAAAAAGCGAGTTGCGGGAGAGTGTGGGAGAATGAATACAAACTGAGTCAGTCACAGGGCTATGAATTGTACCGATAGTTCAAAACATGATGCTATTTCTGCCAGCTACTGTTATTCACTCAACCCTAATATAAGCAGACACTCCAACACAACGATTATGCAGGGGGCGAGATTGACCTCCTCTCAACTCCCAGCGGCCTGTGCTACAGCTTCAGAATCATTTGTGAGATTTGGATGGATAAAGAGAGAAACATAAGGAAATGCAAGTGTAACTGTGTTTCAATTAAATCGTTGTTTAGTTTCTATTAGTGGTGTCCATTCTTATTTTTCTATCACGTAACACCTCTCTTATTACCTTTTGTTAAATAACTTTTTCATAACATAGCATACTTCTAAGACAAAGGGACTAATTTGCACCTCTGGGCGGTCGTGTTTGTTGCTAGCAGGTGGCTATTAATGCTATCACCAGCCCTGTTGACAGTATCTGAAAGTCCTCTTGTTCATTGTTGCAACCTGCCACAAACATTTCATTACAGGGATCCTCAACCTATATTTTAGCCGTCCCCTCTCTGCAGTCAGAACACGTTTGTCATTTGAGGAGAGAAACCTAGAAACTGGAGCAAGAGAGGTGAGGGTGACGGGACGACTTTACATGCTGAAAGTATTGGAGGGGAGAATGCTGAAGTCAAAATGAAAAGACAAAAGGGAATGATAGTGACAGTGAATAAAAGAGGTTATGATGGAACGTGAATAGGAACCAATGTGGAAGCTTGAGCATGCTGCCAGCCTATTATTTTAAAGAGCCGGCTGCTACAGACAACAAAGCAAACTCCTACATGCGACTTGCAGTCGACGTAATCCAGCTAAAGGTGTCTGTTGCTTGTATGAGTGCGCGGTTCAGGGGTGGCCTCACTGACTTCACCTTGTGCAGTTAAGCATCGCCGTGGCTCGCATTGCAACGACTCCCAGGCTTCTTTTCTTAGAGCTGCAGAGAAACGGCCTTGCCTATTGATCCATCCGCATGTAAACAGAGCATCTCCGGTCTCCAGCTCAAGGTATGCATGCACAGGAGATTTCCAGCAGAACATGGCATGTACTACATAGTGGTATTCTTCCTCTTCTATTTTTGTACATGGCCTCTGTGATTTAAGTACGGTACACTTCCTGAAGTCGAAAATGTCATCCTCTGTTCAATTTAGCTTCAACTTGAAATCATTTGTCGTACATTTTCTATTTGCATACCCATGAAATGTAGAGGAAGATTTGTATTTCTTCGTATGCTCAACAATAAATGATTGTTATGGTCTCATAGTTGAAGTGAGCCATTATGTTGATTAAGTTTAATTTGCACACTAACAAAAGATGTAGCGTGATCCCGGCTGTGACCGGGATGCCATGACATCCATTGACCATACCGCCGTTAATCTAATCCTTGCAGCCATTAGACCATAAGCATGAGATATTTTTGGTTTATTGTACATCGGCCTCAGGTAATGTCGGCCTCACTGACCATTGGAGAGGCTTTACTCCCCCCCTGTGTTCCCTGCTCTGGGTACTTCTGCACGCCTGTCTGCTCTCTCAGTCTTTCTCCTCCCTCCTCGTCACCACTCCCTCTATTTATGACTGGGCTGCTGCAAGGGGTCAAATGTCACCCACTTGGGATTCTGTCTCCTTTTGTCATTGCTGAGCCTGATGGTGTGTTTGTGTTTGCAAGAAAGAGAGACACAGAGAAATGGGGCAAGAGAGGGAATCTGAGAGTATGCAGGAGAGGGCTTGAGAGAACATTCTTGTGTGTATGACTGTGATTTTCTGAAGGAGTTTGAGGGGATCGGGGGTGGGTTAGGGACAGATCACCCCTTCTTGATGCTATAAAAATAGCCATTACAGCATGTAAAATCACAGCTTGCCTCTTAGATGCACCACATCTGTACTGGGTTCGGCAAGAAATAGGTGCTGGGGGAATTGTGTGTGTGTGTGTGTGTGTGTGTGAGTAGGGGGTGTAGCTTTATGGGCAACCAGCTGAGACCACATGCAAGAAACATGCTAATTGGTATTCAGGCCAGGGCTGTGACAGCTGCCCACACAGTCCTTACCGCAAAACCCAATCCTTTCTGTTGCCACGGCACTGGGCCCCAGTGAGAGTATCCTCAATGACAGAGACAAACCTGTTCACTTCCAGAAACCCCATTAAATCCCCAGGTCCATCACCTCTGGACAATTAAGCTGGAGTCTTTTCAGCCTTTATTCACTTCTGTTTCCTGACACCTTCTCTTTCTTTAGGCTCTCAGCCCCCTTGTTCATGCTTAATCCTACAGTGAAAGACGCTGTCGTCAACATGGTTTACTTATGAAGGTATTCTGTTACGAGTTTACTGTTGTGTTAGCCTCTCTTCATTAGTGATCCATAGCTGTTAACCAGTGACTTAATTGGTTGGCAACATTAATTTGATGTGAGTAATGCCTGCACACGGACTCCAAGCCACAGGTCAGATACAATATTTTAATGTTCATCTCATGTAAGCCTTTGGGATATGCATGGTATACTTTTAGATATTTTTGACATATTGGGTATATTCATCATTTGGCATATATTTGGCATTTTGACCAACAAAGATCTGACTGGGATTGAAAGGTTTTCCATCTGAATAAATGTGTAGCTTGGAGTTGGTGTGCAAGCGTTGCCCATGTCGCTATTAATTCACATTAAGGTACCTGGGGTACAGTATGGATTTTAGAAGTTAAATCCTTGGGAGGCTCATAATGCCAACTAGGGCTCGAACCAGAAATTATTTTCATTATTGATTCATCTGTCCAGTTATTTTTATTAATTATTGAGTAATCTTTTAGTCTACATTGAAACAAAAAACAGAATTTGGAGCATTTAGCAGCTAAAGAGCCAGATATTTCCCGCAGGGGTTGCTGTAAATTGTTTCCGGACTATCATATGGTATGTGGCATATCATAGCATATCATATGCCACTATTTTCAGGATTTGCATTGTGATGGCAAAATATGCAAGCAATAGGGTTGTATATATACAGTATACTTTTACTCACAGTTCCATTATCTTTCTTTTTACCTGTCACAATCAATCACTTGAAAGGACTTTAATGGAAAGCTAGAAATCTCCAGAGTTTGACATGTTGTCATACTACGAACATGATATTGTGACAAAGAGAGACAAACATATCATTGCTGTGGCCACCTCCGCTGCCCTCACACTCCCTCTGACTTCTTTTGTCTCTCAGTCAATTGTCAGTGTGAAGAGACTAATAAGACTGCAGACCTTTCAGCAGTTACCACACCTGGAAATAGGATTTTTCTGTTTATATGCAGCCTTGCTGCTCTTCCAGTCCTAGATATAACAGCCTATATTAAGAGCCTACTGTTTGGCAACACGCAGCTGTTGAGATACATAAACTCCGCATTGTTAATTTGTCTGACCTTTTGTTTTGTCTAGCTGCAGAGTGGGAGGCTACCAAACTGAAGAAGGTAGAAGAAGCCTATGAGACAGTCAACATGGAAATAAGGTAAGGGCCGAAATACAGAGAAATAGAGGCAGAGGTTAGCTTCCACTGTCACATATTTGTGGCTAAATCCGTAGCATTTTGCACTTTGCGTGGACAATGCAATGCAATGCAAGTCTAAGTACACACGGCCGGTACAGTGAAACTGCGAATGGCTCATTAAATCAGTTAGACACTTAGACACTCCTCCTTCCATCCTAAATTGACATTAGGTTTAATTAGTATTAGTATTAGTCATGATACTTGGCTTCTTTCAGTAAAAATTTTATTTCTCAAGTTTGACATCACAAAACTGATGATAACGATGAGCCTGTGAGAAAAGGAGAGGACAGGAAGTCACACATTGCTACAGTATTGTAAGCAGGGCGGCATTGTACGTAACCAGGCCTTAAAATAGACTCAATCCGTCTGTGCTAAAGTAGTGATGAAAGCTGCGCGGTAATGAATTTGCACTGTGTAATACCTAAGGCTAATTTTAATGAAGAAAAACAAACACTATTGGTTGCCTACTGTGCACTGGTGGGTAGGCCTATAGTCCAACTTACTTTGCGCAGAAGAGTGTCTGCCTGGGTATGGATTATCCATACTTTGTGGCATTTCTTTAAAGACAGACCTTAGTGTGGAAAACACTGTAATTATTTTGTATTAATTGAAATAGTGACCTCCTGTCACAACAAATTAGCTACGTACTTGTATTTCCATCCATAAGCCCTGTCAGCCTTAAAATGCTGACTACTAATTTAAAAAATATTAAGACATTTAATTGATTCTGTAGTATTATTTCTTAGAATTCCTTCTTGACATTACAGTATGCAGCCACACTCTACAACAGCTGAGGGAAAGAAAAAACTCAGGTTTTGGATGAGGATTTTGCTCCCTCTGAGATGTTTTCACAGAGCTCTGAGCCAATAGCTGATAAGTAGCTACTGTGGCCCTTAGGCCTGCAAACTGTTAGGGTCGGGGGAGAGGAGAGCAGACATGGCAGTTACTAAAAGGTCAAGATTGTTTCCCCCCCCCCCCAAACAAACGCCTGTATGAGGGGAAAAGAGGGAAAAGGAGCTGGCGTGACTTTGGTTGCTCTATTTTTTTCATTGTCCACCTTGCTCAAGCATGCTGTAAAGGGCAATTTTCACCAAAATTGAGCCTGCATGAATGTTATGACCCTTGCACTACAGAGTGTCACATGCACACCCTGAATCATCCCCCTATGCCACCCTACCGTTTCAACCTCAAGCAAAACAATCACACTCCCTAAACATTTTTTAGCCCATTAGCAATTCTGCCTTATGAATATGGAAGTGAGGGCCTGTGCTCCGTTAGAGATCGGGCCCAGTTCCCTTATTTCCGATTAGTGAAGAAAAGCAGCCCTCACCAGCTCAGATAATTGGAGACGCTGCATAGAAATGGGCTTTAAAAGGCCACCACATCAGCACACTGTCCAAGAAGTCAGTCACTAAAAGCAGCAAGGAATATAAAGCTACATTGTCAACACAGTTAGGAGTCATCTAGATTATTAAAGCAGCTTGCCAGGGACCTCAAACAAATGGACATCTGGAACATTCAAAAACACACTGAAAAGAGAGGAGTTTGTGCTATGTTGTGCTGCAGATTTATTACAAAAAACATTATGTAACTTAAGTTTAAACATATTTTAAGACCTTTTCCTTCAATATCTTAGGTTATTTGCTTACAAGTATACCACTAGTGTAATTTCTGTCTGTTTTTGAGTGCCATGCTTTCTGATGTAATATATTTATTTGGATCTCCTCAGTGATCTCCGGAAGAAGCTGGCCATAGACTACGGAACAGACTGGGAGTTTCTGTTTTTGAACAGCCAGTGTTACAAGTTGAAAGTATACGAGTAAGTTCTGACAGACTTTTCATTACTTTTTTGGTTTATATGCTTATTTTTGCCTGACGTTAGTATGGAAACTAGGCTTAAGATATGGGGTTGCGTACAAAAATAATCTTTCATTATAACTTACAAAATTACACACACGGACTGCATTTGAATGTTTTTGACAATCTTCCTCATGAATTGTTAACGCTTTTAATAGTGCTGTCTACTCTCAATAATGGAAATCGTGGAAAGCAATTACTTGGGCAATACCTGTGCACTGCAGGTAGCCATAAAAACCACTGGATAGAAAAGTAAAACAGCTCCAAACAGCCATCACAAAATCAATATGTTAAGCAGAGTCTGGAATCCATCTTATTTTGAGCAACTGTACTAAAACAAATTCTATCTGTAGCAAATGTGAACCATCTCAGTAAAGATCCACCATTTAAAGTTGATAATTTGTGAGCTCAGAGTCACCCTGGAGAAAGCCAAGCAGCTAAATCAACTAAATTTAATCAACAGAATGAGTTTCTTTTACTCTCTCCCGCTGCATCCCTATGGCCCCTGCTGGGGTAGAATCTGTTCTCTTCAGGATTGCTTGCCAGCTGGAGCTTTAGAAGCCTGTGGGTGGTTGCAGTTTTGAAAGAAAATTATCTAAGATCTGCACTGAGATCTGCACTGCAAATATATTTTTCAGACATCCTTGGAATCAGTGGTTTTCCCATGCCCTTATACACCAGTGTGATTTATTTGCTTAGTTTGCCATTTAGGGGGCAAAGTCTGAAAAGGAACATTGCAGTTCTTGTACATAAGCCAGAAAAATCTATCTCAGTCTTTTTGTAGACAGTATTAGATAACAACATTGCACAGTGGTTGCAAGATGCTTTAAATGTCATGATTTAGGGATGGAAAGCACACTCCTTTGACATTAATCTTTCTTTACTTCTGCAAATGAAAAGGACTTGGAACAAATTGACAGGTTGTAGAGTCGAAAGTAGAGGAGAGCCAGAGCGGGCAATTAAAGTGGCCAATGATGGATTGATCAGCAGATGTACGCAGGAATAAACTATTAAATTCCTCCCCCAAACAGTGATTGGCCAAGCATACAAGGCACGACAGGCCCATCAAGCCCTAATTTCTCCACATGAAGGTGGTGTCTTATTCTTTAGTCAAAGTAATGCATGTAAAATTGTGTTCATCTGCAAAAATTAGTATGTGCGGCTTACTACCTAAAGTCGTAACTGAGCGGTACTTTCAATACCAAGCAGCTTCCAGGTTTACAGGTTAAATTTAAAAAAAGCCCAGTTCACAATAGAGCATCTATCTATTCTCCTGGCCCTCGATGCTAGCAGAGTTTAGGCTAACACTAGCGACTCTGTCCTGATTCTTTAAGCCTTTTTTATTGTAATTGTAAGCTTGACAGGCGCAACAATGACTAATAATGGAATAATGTTAATTACCATATGTAGTTTTGCAAACATTAACCAAACCAAAATATTAACTGCAAATAGTTTTACAAATATAATACTTTTGAGTTTAATCCCATTCATACCAGCTGTATCAAGTGAGATTATTTATCACACCCATGGTCTTTTGCACAGAAACCCACACTGTACTCGGTTACATTTCTTTCCCTGCTCAGTTGGTATCATACACTCCACGTTATATTTCATCCTTCAACTCACTGAAGAGCACAATATCCACTAGCGTCAACTCAATTGAAGGTCCTTTGACCTACCAGCACCCTCTCAGCAATGTACCAGTTCCCCTTCCTTCCCCCCCTTTTATCCTTGCTGTTCGCCTTGAACCGTGATCCTGAAAAGACATGACACTGACAGACACATAAACCAACGGCTGTCTATAGCACTCCCTCCCGTGCCCTCGAGTAGTGAACTAGCAGAGAGAGCTACAGTTCCTCACCAATAATGGAACAGAATCACACGCTTCTCTTCCCACCTTCTTGATCATCATGGTTAGATCTCTCATGTTTGATTAAATTTTTTTTTTTTTGAGTGGAAGTCAATATTGAAGAATAGTGCCTGGAGCCATAAAAGTTTGCTGAGCAGAAACACTGTAATATAACAAATAGCTGTATCAATGAATGGAATTCAGCTGGTGTGGGGTATGGTAGGAAAAAGGTTTCAAATGCAACCAGTTGAAGGTCATTTGACGACAGTGACTCGTGCGGAGCAGCTCAGTGTATTAGACAGCCCTAACTGAGCAAGGAAATAGAAAGAGCTGATTGCTTTTCAGGAGATTCACAGAAACTGGATTTGGTGCTGTTTATTCTTATTGCAGGCCAAACTTGTTAACGCTGAAACTGTGTTTCATTTCTGTCTGAGGGTGTCAACTGAGATTTCTCCTTTTGTCTTAGTGAAGGAGGATCCTTTTCTCTGCAGTTCTTTGTTGAGTTATTGCCTTGCTTCTGCCTTGCCTCACGATGGTGTGAATCACTTGTGCAAACAGCATTCTCCTGTTTGTCCAGTGGAAAAAAAAAATAATTACTTTGATTTCAAGGGGGGGATACAGCCTTTTCCACTTTCAAGTGGAATGATTAACAGCAAGATTAGAAACTAAATGCCGTGTAGCAGCGCATTCCATAGTGCCTTCTCACTGGTTTCTCTAAAGACCATAAACAACATGAATAAAAGCTTGGAGAGGGAGCTTGTTCTTTGTGCATTATCATTTAATGGCCCAGGCCAGGGTTAGCCTTTTTTTGACATTACATCACATTCGAGCTATTGAACTCACCTCCAAAATTTCACCAATTAAAAATCCATGTATTTCCCCAGAAAAGGTCTTTAGGGTGCAGATGGGTCTTTATCACAAGTTGAGAATTTAAAACGCAGGCTTTTGCCAGTGACTCAGAAATAAGCTTGGCAATTCAGTCAACACAACCTGGCACAGCATGAAGGAAGACACCCCATAATGAGTTCTCAGAGGCGGAGCCCCTACCTAAAGCGGAGTCTAATATTCCTCCTGTGGATTTGTTGACACTCCTCAAAGCAACTTAAATCGAAGGGCCGTGATTTATGCAAGACTGTCAGGTCAGATTGACTCAGCATCCGCTCTCGTGTCATTAGAAAGTACAGCACTTCAGTGAGTCATGCCCGCCACTGTGGTTCAGCTTTGACAGAGAAGAGAGAAGGATAATGCAGCACAACTGACACTTCCAACTGTCTGTAGAACATCACATGGCCTTAACAGTGCACTGGATTCTTCTAGGGAAGAAAGAGACTGCATCAGGATAGCCTAGAGGGAGCTGTTTCAAATTGGATATAAACCATGGCAAGGCGGGTGGTGTGGAGTCCTGGATGTGTCTGCTGACTGTCGTAAGAGAGTAAGGTGGAAATGAAGAGCCATACATGTGGTAGATTTCATAACGGCTGTGCCATGATTACTATCTAGTTGCAAATAGGCTTTGACAGGACCATTGGGATCTTTAGATAGTACGTTATTTTCTGTGTGCCTGTGGAAGGCAAACGTTACGTAAACTTCTTGCTGGTAATATTCTTAAGCGCATCTGCCATTTCAGTTTGCCTGGAAATGAGAACAAATAATTGAAAGGAGAAATTAGCATTCAATGTTCCCTATGCCCAGCTTCAACATGAAGGCAGTTTGCTATTAAAAATGGACATAATGCCAGAAAGCAACCCAGACTACAGCTAACAGACAAATGCATGCATGCGTGCGCACAAATGAAATGAAAACCTTGTTTGCCCGGGTTTATCGAGGGGACAGAAAGGCAGAAGGCCTGGTTAACCATAATTGGAATGTTGTTAAAATAAGTGGTTGTGCTGCAGTGGCTGTTTATGCAGATCCATGCCTTAGAGCATGAGCACTTTGTCACACCCAGTAGCTCTCAAATTATGATAGATGTGGCACAGACCTTGTTGTTAAATTAAAGCATGAAATTTAGCATTACTTTTAATGAGCTGCTCTTGCAATTAATTAAATTCAAAAGGTCACGTTTGGTCATTTGTCAATAACAGAGGGGCCAGAAAGATTGCATTCACCTGCTTTAAGATATGCATTCTGTAGTGTCAAGGAAAATGTGACTTTGTTAAAAGATACAGCTGGTGATATTATGTTTTTCTTATTGTCAACAAATCCTATGAAAAGACCAAAACCAAAAATGTGTTAGTTCCTCTCTCAATACTTTCCAATTTCTCTACCCTGTTTGTGCCTCTCAGCTCCAAGCCCACTGGCTCCTACTAAGGACATACATCTTTAAAAACATATGCAAACGTATGCATACTGTCATTTAGAAAAACACCTGGAAAAAACCCACCAAAATTCCTAAACAAGCCATGCATCGTAATTTACTCGACCAGAAATAAATAGTACATTTGTTGGGGACTGCTTTTAGCCACAGATTTGGTGCACTAGTGAGTATTTACAGCAGCAGTAAACATGACAACAATGGATATCTGTGACACAGAGGAAGAAGGGCCCTTTAAAAGGACGTTTTACATAATCGCGAATAATTATTTTACATATTAAAGAAAGCGCAGCCATTGTAAATTCTGTACCAGTCTTTAAAACTCTACAAGCACCAAAGTTAAACACTTTCATGACTATGAGTGATAGCTTTTAGAGTTTAAACTAACACAGCTGTGTTTTACCTGTCAAAGTTCCTAAAGGAGGTGCAGAGAAAAAAGACAAACCTTTTAGATGGGAACTTCAGAGATTGTGTATTACTCTACTGGTATTCCTAGTATTGGTCAAGCTCCAGAAATAACTGGTTCCTTCAATACCCACAATGCAACCTATAGTGCTTTTTCATTAGACCCTCTCTGCTTCTAAAATGTGCCTTCTAATAAATTTGGAGGAGACTTAATCCTCCTAACTCTTCCTAGACACCATAATGAAGAGTCAGTTTATGTTCCTGTTGACTCACTGCCTGCCTCACCCAATTGTGATTCAACAAAGCCTTTGGCTGTCAAGATGCTGGTCCCTTTCTGTAAGCAACTTGAAAGCACATGGAGATTCTGCCCATTCCACAGCACTGATGGCCATCTGAAGTAGCAGTTGGAGTAGAGTTTTCCGTCGGTCCATTAGACCTGTGGGCTGGCAGTGAGTGCATATGTGTCTGGTGGGGTCATCAATTCATCACCTCTCATCAGTCTTTGTTGCAGCCAACGCTATGGCCAGAGAAGTGGGCAGTGAGAAGAGTATCTGTGGGTTGGTTGTGTTGTTACAGTCTGGGTCAACATTTCAGAGAGTTTTTTATTTATCCCAGCTTGCATTCCCTCACTGCACACCAGGACTTCCTGTTTCTAAATCAGAGTGAGATGTTTTAGAAACAAATTAATCATCTGTGTTGTTATTATTACTCCAGTATGGGCACATTAGTACCCTACCAGCTCAAGTGACATTTCAAGTCTAATGCCTGGTGTCGCACAGGCATTAGACTTTAGTCACAGAGTACATAGCCACCAAAACATGAGTTGCAATTATTCTTATTTTCTTTGGTTTGAACCTTTAGCTAAGACGGACAGTGAAATGATCCATAGGTTTAACAGAGAGACCCAGGAGAGAATTAAGTATAAAGTAAAAATCAATAAAACCCCAAAGAGAGACATCAAAGTGTCTTGGTGTATAAAAATGACATTTCCTGTGTTTGTATTATATTTCTTTTCATGCTGTGTCTAATTTGCAGTTCCTGCTGTAACAACCTGAACTTCCTAGCGAGATCAACAGAGTTTATCTCATCTGCTCAAATCTAATGTGATCTAATTCAGAAATTTTAATAACTTCATTGAAAGTGTAATTTTCCGACTACTAAATATTTTTCTTTTAGACGCTGCATTGTAATGAGTAGTTTGTACTCAACTTCACTACTGAGTGAAGCAGCTTGCTGCCTCTCGCCAGCTCCACAACATTATGGTCTGACTTTTTTACATTAATCATGTAGTTCTGCAATGTCTGACATGAATTTTGACCTACAACCCACATACAGACAGAGTTTAGAGTCAGAGTTTTCAGTTTCTGGAAAGTGGCATTCACCACATGTTGCCTCTTCAGTCCAGCTAGAGCACACTGGTCTGGTGTCGCTTACTTACACAACTTAATGCATTGTCTATAATAATACATACAGTATAGCCATAGTGTGGTTGCATAAACACAATTTTATTAGCTGTAAAAGGAGCTACGTTCTTCTGCTGCCTGTAAGACATGTAGGTCTGTATTTACTGAAGGGTTTGTCTTTGCATTAGCACAGCTGTGATGGTTCTGATCTACTAACCTGTTACCACAAGCATTTTCTGAACATATATGAATTGATCAAATCTGTATAAACCCTTGATCTCCCAAAGTCTGGCTCGGCTGCAGAGCAAATTCCCTGTCTTCTGTCGCATCTACCCAATGTTAAAACAGCTTGCTCTTCAACTCGGCCAAATGTGATCAGTCCACATTGAAAACTGTTGGATAAATCTTCTCAAACAGTGTACTCCATTTAAGCATAAAATAATGTTGGTATATGAACACCTCCACATATAGTTTGACAACATAATCTTAACTTAAGGTCAACGTACCAGCTTGTTCGGGAGCTTTCAGCCGCATCTCATGGTTGCTCAATTGTTAGAGCGATGACTCAGTTGTCATCGTGTAACCTCAGTATATCAAATGAGTTAACTCCATGAGGAAGAGTGCAGCGTGTGGCTTTGTGCATGCCAGTCAAGTTGTCATCTCCTTCCAGAAACCATTTGTTTATGGACCTCACACAAAGTTAAATCACACTATTGTCTAAAATAACATTGTGTTCTGCAGCCTTCACTGTTGTAACTAGAACTAAGGATAAACAGGCCCAGTCCAAACATACATCTTTTTGTCCATATTGTATAGAGAAATGATCCCAACACTTGCACAAAATATACAGATTTTAAATTGTAAAAGAAAAATTGTGTTGAGTATTGGCTAAAGCCTTGACCAGACTTGGCAACAGGAGAAGAAGTGAGTTTGGGGAACCCCCATTACTCTGTATTCAACTGTACTTTCTTATGTTGAAAATCTCCACCTACTGATTTTACTTACTTAAATGATGTTAGCAGATCATGTGAGTGCTGAAAGCTACAGTCAAATTTCCGCATGCTGTTGTTATTATTAGTGCAGGTGTTAAACACTTAAACACTCTTTTTAAAAAAAAAAAAGTGAGCTGGAGTGTCATGAGAACAGCTGTTCCACTGTCACTCTCCAACAAGCCTCTGATTGTTGGCTCAGTTCTTCTTTTTCACTTTTAATGTGGGAACTCTAATTATCACCTTAGGTTATGTTGAACTACATTTAATAACACGTTTTAGTGTTAGGAGACATTTTTTTTACACCTTGGAGGAGGAAATGTGTAAAATATTATTTTGAGCCACCTTGCTCCACACCTACATAAGATCCTTTACATTGTTATATATATATGGGTCTTTTGCTTTGTTTGTTTTTTTGATAATAAGAATAAAGCCCACTGAGGATTTTCTTTAATGTAGCTCACATTTAAATAAGTGTGAAAGGTTTACAGTATCTTTACGCTGCTACTCAGGAACTCATGAAATCTGATTTATTAATTGGATAATAGCCGTATTTAAAACATAACAAGATAGTATGAAACAGCAGTTATGGCCCTACTTTTAGATACAAAAATCTTTGTTTTTATTACTCGTCAATGAATAAATATCCCTTAAAAGTATTAACAAGAGAATTCAATCTAATTTTACTGTATAGTTCCATCAAATTGTAATTTATAGCAAACGTACATATGCTGATGATATTTGAAAGACAAGCTGTTGTCCATTAATGCCTATCATATATTCCACGTGCCTCAACCTATTTTGAGAAGAAAATAGCAGCAATGTAACATCTTGAGAGATTTCAGGGAGAATGCAGCTTTAAATGATCTGCCAGAGGCTACTTGCCTCATTGGCCTTAGTGATGGCTCTAAAAACTAAATTGGCTTCAAGTTTGGCTTGTTTTGTTTCCCATTTTTCACATTTAAATTGAGGCATCATTTGAGAAGAGACTCTTTTGCTCCGTATGTTTTTTGTTTTTTTTCCCTGGGTAATTTATGTGGGAAAGGGGTCTCTGCTGTGCATTCACCTTCCCTCTTCATGTTGTTTCACAGAAGCGAAGCGTAATAAGATAAAAAAATGAAATATATATCTCTCATGCATTGACTCTCAGCTCTGCATGAAGAATTCCAAGGCCAAATATGATAAGCTGTCAGGAAAGTGAACTTCAATCAGACTCATAGTAGAAACACTGTACGGCATTTTATTCAGACTTGCATTTGTGGTTCGCCATGTGGAAAATGAAGGTAAACTGAAAAATGGCCTACTTTGAGTATGTCTTCTTTTAAGCTGGCTCTAGAAGGGCGAACTGGCATTAGGTATTTGGGCTGCCAGAAACTCGCTTATCAACTATAAGGAATTGCACTGACCCAATCTCACAATGATCGTGACGCTCTTTTTGAAATTATGATACCTGGATATCGTAGGTATGATTTCATAATTTCCTGATGGGCTGTCCATTCAAGTTCTAGAAGTAAAACTTGTAGGAATGTGATCCAAACACTGCAGAACGTTTTCATCACCAAGACATGAATCAAAGTGCCTCGCTATCTCCTACATGTTCTACAGTAGGTGCTCTTATACTCCTCTAAAAAAACTTCCACTGTAGGCAATTGTTCCTAAAATAAATAGTTAATAATAATAGTTAATAAAAGTACAGTAACTACAGTTACAACAATATGTATAATGTATAATAATAACATTATTATATCTCCGACTGTAATACATGGAGAAAAATAAAGGTTTGCATGCAGTACAATTTGCTCATCGCCAGTTATGCAATTGGATTCATGAAGACCTTCTGTATCTGTATCCAAAACACTACATGCCTTTGCAATTGTGTTATTTGAACAAAGGGCTGTATTCTTGCTGCAGAACAGTAATAAGTGATTTCTTCATTTTTCTGTCTAAACAAAAGTTTCTTCTAAGGGACATTCTTTTTGTATGTGTGCATGTTTGTTGGATAGGAGCTGAGTACTGCACCATTACAGCTTCAACAACATTTGATTGAAGGCATTTAAAATATATTAATACTGAGTCATCCATATTTGAAAAAAAAATAATTATTGTAAGAACACACATAAATGCTTCTCTGATTTTCTGATGTCATATTGATTCATTGTAGAATAAAGGAAAATCATTGCAAACTAACATTAAACTAGTGAAACGGCAGCAGTATCAGGAACGAAACGAGCCACAAACGAGCGCAATAAAATGTGTTCTAGCATTACTAGCGCTGCATTTTTGTAAGTTAGACTCAAACAGAAGAAACTCACCTTATCAGCACTTATCCGAGAGGGAATGCCCTTTTCCAGGTGCCCATTTTATTCTTTTCCAACATGTCAAAGAAAAAGTATACAGTCTGCAATGCAGGTTTTTACAATAAGGGCTATAATCCAGAATAGCTGTTTGTTTCCAGTTTGGTCGGTTAGTGTGGACTGTGGTTTAGGTAAGACGGGGCATTAAAGTCACCTAAAGAATTGGTATTGTGGCCAGCTGTGACCTGAAACAGAGGTGCAGATGCAGCTGTAACCCACACCAAAGACACTTCAGCAAGGTGTAGCCTTGTGGACACCAGGGCTTAAAGCTGGATCTACTGATTAAAGGACAAACAGGCGCTAGACAACCTTGCTGCCTTTTACAGAGCAAGTCAGATGATTCACTATTGATTCAGGTGAAACACCTATCAGGTGTCTCCACCTATCAGAATGTGTGATTCTCTCACATAAACAGAATATGAAATAATGTGAACATGAATCCAAAAATGTGTTTCATAACTGCTCCTTTACAGTTTAGACGAGTGAACCTGATAGTCAGAAAAGCTTTTAGTTACTGAATAAACATGTTTGTCACTTCTCATGGGAGTGCCAAATCCTCTTAAAGTAAATATTATTATTCATTTTCTTGCTGAGAGTTTGATGAGATGATTGACGCCACTTTCATATGTCTTTTAAATATGAAGCTATTACAGCCAGCACCTGGTTAGTTTAGCGTACAGAAAACATAAACAGCTAGTTGAAGGTAACAAAGTCTGCCTATCTGAACCTCTTAAGCTGTTTGTTTAATCCTTAAAAAATATGAAGTGCAAAAATGACATATTGTGGTTTTACTGGGGGATATGGGCAGGACTGTTTCTTGGGTCTTGTCATCATTGTGAGGCTTCTAGGCAACCAATGGAGACTCCAGGATAGGCTAGCTGTTTCCCCCTGTTTCCACTCTTTGTGCAAAGCTAAGCTAACTGGCTACTGGCTATAGCTTCATATTCATCTTACAGACATGAGAGTGGTATCAATCTTCTCACCTTACTCTTGCCAAAAAATTAAAAAAGGCAAATTTCCCAAATTGTCAAACTATTCCTTTTGAATTCATGCACTAGTTAGGTTATGGCTAATGCATTCTACGCCGGTAGTGACTGTGTGAAATTTTCAAGTGAGAGGATAAATAGGACAGAGCTGGACAACATCTCCTCCCAAAATGATCAGTATATTAATTTAACTTACAGTATGTTCCTTTCAAATTGTACATATTTCTGCTACCAGTGCATTTCCCTTTTGTATCTGTGTAAATGTGACTGTTATTAGCTTTAAATTGTAAAACACCTTGTGTATTGCATGAAAAAGGTGCTAAAGCAATACATTTTTACATTATTTTTGTCTCTCACAATTACTCATAGCTCAACAGAAAGAGAAGCATATTTATTTTGGAGATTTTAACACTTATGTTATTGTTTCCATGTACAAACAATAAAACAAAAGCCTTTTTCTGTACAACATTACAAGTCATTACCGTCGGACCTGTTTTCAACCTAAATACTATTACCAACCACGCTGAAATACGACTTTACATATTACTATATGCGTGCATTCAAAATATAGAGTAGGAGTTTAATTTCTTATTTAAAGGCGATAAAATATTGTAAACCTTAAAATGTCGTCAACGACATGAAGATGATAAATACATACAGAAAAGATAAATACATACAGCAACTAGAGTATATCCTGTTGACACGGTTACCGAAACACATCCTGCTTGTGAATGTGTGAGCCAGTGTCGCTCTGCGCTATCAAGATGAACAGTGTTGGTTTTCCTTCAAGTTTGCTGCTAAACAACGTCACTTAACAGTATATTGCTCAGTCACCTTTGACCCCTGGCATGCCAGCTGAGGGTACACAGTGTTACCTGTAAACCAATTAGCTAGTGTTTGACGTTGCTGCAGTTTGCAGTGTCACCCTCAGCGAACTTCACCCACGCTGTCACATAGAAGTCTACAGGGAGAAGGGCTTAATTGTTGTCTCTCTCCTTCTCCCTCTCTTGACTGGATCTCAGTGGACTGAGGAATAAATATTCTTATCTCTTTTTTTCCCATATAGCCCTAGTGAGTACCAGTTGGGTGCCTGTGTCAGATCTGTAATTAACAATGGACTGTTAAAGAATAATTATGATTAATACAGTAATGTCTTGGGTCTTATTTTTGGAGTTCTGCCCTCCATTGCTCTCTGTAATCATAATATCGTACTCGGATCTGAACACTATCACTAGAGAAAAGTTTGGGGCAAAAAAAAACAAGAGTCAGAAACCTATGGTGCACAAAGCAGAGTTTTTCTCACTTTTTGTTATACATATAGCCAACTTATGGCTCGTGTCAGAGCTGCATTGTCAGACGTGGGGGACAGAAAGACACGCAGCGTGGAATTCAGTACCCGATTGGGGAGAATCACTGCTGCAGTTTTTGATCTGCTGCTCGTCAGAGCCTAATTATTGTCAAAGGTTTAATCAGTGACCCAACAAGTTTTATCTTCTCGTCTCTGTCTTTATCATTTGTATCCTCTGCCCAGTGTCCCCCTTGCTGTACATCATCATCCGTCACATTCGCGGCCTGTTCAGTTGATGATTCATATGCTCAGCGCCACCACCAGCACCAGTCTTATTCCCTCCCACTCGATTTTGCGCACTTTTATTTATTTTTATCCTACTGTCTTCCCCTTTCCTCTGTCTTTGTCTTTGTTCTTCTGGCTGTTTCTTAGCCTTATATTTCCATCACTGTCAGTTTCTTCTTCTCAAAGCCTTTGTCCCCCGTCCCTCATCCCCCCGTCAGTGGATATTTCCTCCTTCATGTCACACTTTGCACATTTGCTAAGGATAGCTGGGGACAGTTTGTATAAATGCGCCTGTTTGACCTTTCTGCTGTGTCCCATTTATGTAACGCAGACGGCAGAATGTGAAGTGTCTGTCTTGGAGACAGACAGCTAATCAACCTCCACCTCAATCCGCATGTTTGGCTCGGCATTCCTAATCTCTCCTAGCTTTATTTAAATACCCAGCGACACATTTTCTGTGTTGCCTTTCCTGCTTTTGTTTTCTCACAAGCTGCCACATGGAGGCGAGCCTCCAAGGTCAGATTGCAATGCCCCCGCACACAAATAGCCTAGCTTTTTTTTGTGTGTGTGTGTGCAGTGCTGGTGTGTCAGCAAAAGTGGGCAGGGATGGATGGCCTTGCCTTGAGGGTAAAAGAGAGGGGGAAGAGAGGTACAGTCATACAGGGGTGTACTCCCTTATGGACTCCCTTTTGATTGCTTTTTCATTGCGTTACCCCTTTTCCTTTCCCCCTTCTTGTGCTTGCTATACCTCTGTCTATCAGGTGCCATCTGTTTCTGATCTCAGATGAGGATGTTTGTTGTTGCTAAAACACCTGCTTTACAAACTTATTGAATCTAGTGGCTTGTTTAAAGAACAATAAAGCCAGTGTCGAAGGGGAATTCTGATTTATAAATTTTGTTATTCATTTGTTTTGTATGGGAGGCTATATGGCACACGTCACATTGTTTTAGTTGGCATTTGATTGCGCTTTTAAAGGTTCTGGTTGGGAAATCTTAAAAATGTTTGACCAAAGCACTGAAAGGTTTCAAATTCTGTTTCAGCTACAATGCAGCAGTTAGTCATGGTCTCCATTGGTCCTTCAGACATGGTTGTCCAACTTGTCATACGATGTTGGTGTGGGTGTTGAGTGTCCTTAACGAGGTCAAGGCCAGCCGTGAAGAAACCTTTAACCAATTCTTAACTCTTCTTGTGTCCTAAAGCCAGGAACAAGACCAAAAGTCTATAACTATGCTTGTAGCTCTGTGAGGCTGCACTTGGGCACAGTGCATTAGCATTAAGCATAAGTAATAGAGTCAGGGGGTCATCAAAGGTATTACAGTTCATCCTTAGAGGAACATGAATATTTGTACCAAATTTCATGGCAATCTATATTTCTCTTATAACCACAAATGTCAGCCTCATGATGGCACTAGAGGGATCATCCTCAGGGGACCAAAACATCATAGCAAGCAATCCATCCATCCAATCAATATTTCAGTCTAGAGCAAAGTGGTGGACCATACCGAGTGTCACTGCTTTGCTAGCTTGGCTAAAAAGTATATAGTTTGAGAATAAAAAAAGTAGAACACCACTAAATAAGAGTGTCACACAGTGTCAGGTTTCAGTGAAAAGTCTCTGAGATGAGAAGCATTTAATAAAATCCACAAACAAGCGCATGAGCAAAGGAAGTCGGCAGCCAATCACTTACCTCTCTCCCACTACCCCCCCTTTCTCTGATGTTCATCATTGTCTTTTCTTTCATCTTGCTTTCCTCTCATACAGATTTTGATCTTTTGACCACACACACACACACACACAGACACACACACACACACACACACAGACACACACTTCCTACCCACGTCCAATTACGTTGCAGCCATTTTCCCCCCTGCACTTTCTCACTCCACTCATTCACTCTCTCTCGTTGTGGATGTCGGTGCATCCTCTGCTCTTCTGTAACAGTCAGTGTAATGGCTCAGATGTGAAGGGAAAGACACCGGCTGCCTTTCCCTCTGTCGCTTTCTTCTGTCTTTGATCAATTTGTTATTGGAGCTGGTGATCGAGCCGCTACTCTCCAGCACTATCCACAGCAAGAACATTAGCGATGGTCTCTGCTAATTGCTAACTCCTTTAAATTCCTCTTTGCCGTAGTAGAAGAGCTGTGGGTGGCAGGGTAGCTGGTAGCTCCTTGTCAATCATCTGTCCCAGTAGGTAGCCAGAGTCTCACTGTTCAATACATCTGCCAATGAAAGTACTTTCTTTACTATATTTTGCTTGTCTGCAGTGTAAGTTTTGTTTTTCATAGAGCCTGACTGACCTTTGAGACTGATACTGACACCTGCCAGTTACAACAGTTACAGGAACAATATATGGGTCATTATCCGTTTAAAAAAAAAAAACAACCGACATTAACTGATGTTGTTGGCCAGTTGGGTCAGCGAAAACACATCATTGCATTGTTTTGCCTAATTCTGCTTAACATTTGCCAATTTTCCCATTCAGATATGTAGCAACATTATCATCCATTTAGAGTCTTGTTTCTGGCAATTGGACTTAGAGTCCAATATTCACTCTCTGTTTTGGTCTCCACCAAATCCTGAGGGAAATATCTAGATCTTTAGCTGCTAAATTCTCCACTATGTTCACCAGCTAAATTGCTAACTTTATCTCTCTGCTGTTTGGTGCTGGGCAATAAGCATAAAGTTGGTTTACCAAAGCTTTTTTTTACTTTTAGTCTTGTAACCAGTGTTAGTAAAATTTAATAAAATGAATTTGCATAGCGCAGCCTTAAGAAGGCATTGCCTTTTTGATAAGGATCCCTTAAATTAGGTTGTCAAAGTATTATGCCCAAGATACAGTATGTACTGAGTGTGACATTTTACAGCTAAGAAGTATACCTGACAGCGTATCCAAACTACTGTATGTGATGCCGACACTGTTTCTACATTACCTCAAACATCTTGGGCATTTCTGTAGTGCAATTTCTTTGCTTTCTTCGATGTATAATCTCAAGCTGTAGTTTATCATCAAAGCCTGAGTAAAAGAGCAAGAAAGGAAAAGACCTGTTGTGAGGAAAATTAAAACCACCATGTGCACCAACCTTGTGCACCAGTTTTCTTAATGTGTTTTCTTTTCCCCTCTGCAGGTATACGTATTCCCTGTGCCCGTTTAATCAAGTCACCCAAAAGAGCACTGCAGGAACAGAGGTCTCATTAGGGTAAGTACCTCAATCACTTCCTCTCGTCTCCATAGTTAAAATCCCAAACAATGGCCGGCTAGGGCATAACAGGGACAGAACCTAGAACTACATGTCAACAATTTAACATTTGCTATTTGAGGGACACTTTTTCCACATTGTGTGTTGTGACATTTAGAGTCTATAGTAGAACACATTCACACTTCTAATATGAAGCAGCAAAGGTTAAGGTTTTTTCATGTTGTCCTTGGTCTTTCATCACGGAGTAAAGCCAGAAAAGTAAAATTTTACTTACTTATACCAGTTAGATAAATTCACATGACAGCATTTTTCATTCCATGAATGCACCTAAAACAAATCCCACCACTGCACTCCTATGAAAGCTCTTTAATCATCGTTACAGTGCTCATATGAAGTTACCCTAAGATCAATATTTGCACGATTGATTTTTTTTTATTATTCAATCTATGCTAGGCTTCATGTGACCTTTTAATCAATCGCTAACAGATCTCTATTATAGTTTTAATACATTTTGATCAATGACAAACGGGGTGAGTTTCATATACTGCTGGGGTTGTATTTCCTCAGCGTCATCTAAAGGATTGCGTTCTAGCCTTTTACCATCCCCTTGGGATTGGCTGTGTTGACTGCTGGACATTGGTGTGTATCAAAATACCTATGTCATATGAAAGATGCGACTCAGTAGCCATCGAAATGGACCTTTTTAGATGTCTCAAGACATGTTCAGTTTTTTTCATTCTGTATTCCCCAGGAGTGTCGCTATACTGATTGGAAGTGAAATTGCTCCAAAGGATCAGTTAAAAACTCCACCTACAGTAACCTTCTTGGTCAAATATGTGATCTTGATTTTCTTTCAACCTTCTGAGTTTGAAACAACTGCTGTCATGTAGCTGCCGAGTTTTGCTTCTATAATCGCATCACGCCACCTTTTCCCACCTTTTCATAATTGTAACATATCTGTCAAACAGATAAAGAAAAACTTTTCCAACATACTGATGTTTGTCCTTGGTTTTTACTTTTTCTCGTCTTTTTCTTTTCTCTAAATTTTAGATTTGAGGTGATAATTACGGGATGTCGCCTCACTGTCCTTTTCCACTCTCTCATTAGCCTTAACCGTCAGTGATCAGACACTTTTATAGGGTGCAATTATGGAAACGCTATTCCATCGACATTGACACCTCTCCAGAAAAAAGCTTTTATGATTTGCTGCAACTCCTCCCCAAAGAGGAGGACTCATTTGCAGTGCTGTTTTGGTTGTAGTGGGCACATAGGCTAATGACTTGTTTTGCGAACAGACAATATAGAGGCATAAATGACCACGGACAATTCGCAACAAATGTGTCAAAACATTTTGTCTCCTTTGAGATGTGATGCCATTAGGCTTCGACTTGTCTTCTGTTAGCAGTTGAAGTGAAACGTTAAAGATAATTCATTAGCAATTATCCCTTTCTGCACATGTAGTTTTGCTTTCAGATGGCAAATTAATTAGAATCTAATGCAGGGCTGTGTTCTTTTTGCACCGCCGCCTCCCACACTACCCACTCACTTTTGGAGCGGAAAGTGCAATGCTTCACCATGTTTTTAGCGCAGGAACGAGGAAGAACAGAATGCTAACAGTGAGTAATGTGACCCCAGCGCTTCTGCCTGCCTGTCACTCATGATGGTATGGAAGGGCAGAAGGACCAAACTGAACCAATGGTCAAACACGTCTCCGACTCATGTGAGTTGGTCACTCTGTTTGGAACAAAATCGCTGCCAAACAGAACTCGAGGGAATGATTTCAAATATATAACATATTTATGTTTTGCATAGGATGACGTTACTGAATACAGGAGAAAATATTGTGGATGGCTATGTTCCTTTCCTCAGAAAGGATGTCTGACTTTTAATCTACTTCAACAAGTTTATGGAAAAAGAATGCTAGTTTGATGTTACTTGTTTTATCACATGCAAACACCTCATTGGTATTTTCTGGGTGTTGGCAGGTGGTGCAGCACTATATGCGGTTTCTAGAGAGTGTGTAGTGAAGCTATATGGTGAATGGTTTTGGGGGAGGGGAGGTACATGAATCACAGCTTGCACGCTGGGAATAAAGTTCATTTTTTATCCAGACAGACCATCAGTCAGCCCTTGCAGGATATGGCTGGGCCTCCTGATATCAATCTGCATGGAGGCATCCTCCTTCTCCCCAGAGGGGGTGAGGGTGGAGATGGGAGTGCTTTGATTTAAACGGCAGCATTTATCACACCTGCTCGAGCATCCTAAAGGACAACCATGTGAGGAAAAAGAAAGGGAGCGCGAAGGAGAAACGGCATTACCACGCGTGGCCTGCCAATGAAAGGCTGAAGCTGGGACTGTGACTTCTGTGGCAATGACATTGCAAATACTTGCTTGTACCATTCCAACTTATTTGGATTACTTACAGTATGTTATGTCTCTGCAGTATTAAGTGGAGGGTGTTGCTGCTGGATTTTGATTACCTCTTATGGCCAGTGCTCAGTTTGTGAAGTGTGTCAAGGCTCATAAAAGTTAAAATTGTTCCCTGAGCCCTAACCTTCCTTCATGGTTGGTTTTGCAGCATAGTTGGCGTTAGACCATTAACTTTACAAATGTTCTTAAGAAGCAATAAATCAGCCTGGGAACACTTTCTTTTGTAGCTGCGCGCTCTTATATTGTGGCCACACACATAGACATACAGATTTCATAAGGCACAGCAGTCATACTGTATGCTCCCAATTATCTGTAAATGTGGATATTATACAACACATATTCACCTCCTGAATTCCAATGTCTCCGTTTTCCATTTAGCCTTTCTGCCTTTCGGTCTCAGCAGCTCAACCGCTTCCTGAAATGGCTATTGTAACAATAACATCGGCCATGATAATGATAATAGAGTAGAAGAAAATGTTTGCATTGCAACAAACACCATCCCACTGTGTTAGCATTGTCCATATTCATAATGTCCCCTCTACCCACCCACCCCTCCCAGACACAAACACAAGGTTTATTAAATGTAGCCCACCTGGAAACAGTGATGTGTAGTAGCATGCAGGGTATGTACTGTGTTACCACCTTGCATATATGAGCTTGCATTGACTTTCTACTTTGTTTGAGGAAGAATCAACACACATAGCCTACTGTGCATACTGTACATACAAACAGAGTATTGATCACCCTTTGTCACCAGAATGTCACATTCGTTTCCCACAAGCGTCAGTGGTATTGTGTTATTGTGGTATTGATGTGCTTTTCTACGATATCACAACAGAATCATAATTTCTGAGGCGGCAGTTTATGGTGTTGTTGAGCAAATATTGCCTTTCAGACACAGTTGTCGAGGGTCTTCTTGAGACCGCTGTTGCTCTTTGCCATTGCAGTCTGGTTTTTTTTCTTACAGTTTTCCCTTTTCCTAATAACGCAATGTTGTAATTTAAGACAAATGCATTGGCATTGGCTAGACAGCAACCTTCTAGCCTCTTTGCCAATATACATGCTGCCTTTGAAGACTAAAAGGAATAGGTTAGCTTTAAGGTTGAAAGCAGGAGTAAACAGTTACCCCGACTGTCTCCAAAATTAAAAATCAACCTACCAGCACCTCTCATTAACACATTTTATTTTGTTTATTAAAACTGCACAAAAACCAAAACAAACCAAAAAAAGATGACAATTTGTGGTTTTACAAGGTGTTAAGTACCACACTATTTTTTTATTCTATATTTTTAGGTTGGGGCAGGGGATCTTAAGGGGGAGATAGCAGGTGAACAGTATATGCCACATAGACACATCATCTGAAAGCTGTGTGTCAAGTTCTTCTAGTCATAACTGTAATAAACATAGTGTTTTGGTTAGATGCCTGTTGAAGGTTTAGAGTGTATAAGGGCTTAGAACATATTGATGGAAGTATATGATGGCCATCCCCATGCTCAATTATGTCTCATAAGTTGTTGCAGCAGTTTTGGGGTTGATACCAGTTGTTACACAAAAATTGTCATAAATCCCTCCAAAATACCACATTGAGACCTTGAGAAATGCCATAAAAAATTCATGCTGTGATTTGGTAGAAAGAACTTGTGACATTTGGAGATTTCTATAAGAATTGTATTTTTGAGATTGGACGGCAAGCAGTTCTTTTCT
>JAVQJF010035441.1:0-18689 GCA_036023855.1 Gadopsis marmoratus | reverse complement strand
CCCCCCCCCCCCCCCCCCGCCCCCCCCCCCCAGACCGACGTCACTGCGATCACGAGGTGACACGGGTCAAGTGCTGTCACTCGGTCCTCAGCCGAGACGATTTGATACAAGAGGCAGATAGATGGTGAGTCATTTTACCACTTGACATTATTGCGAAATGAGTGGTCTCGCCTGTTACAAATCGTGCATCAGAAGTCAGGCTTCCCCAGGATTATAGCGCCCGAAAAATACAGCGCTTGACAGATGAGAAATTCAAAGTTATTATGTAATCATCAGATGACGGGTCCATTGCAAAACAGCCATACAAGACAACCTAAGCTGAAGTTCATCATTTGACATTTTTAATACATCTCCTTCAGTCAGTGGAAACATTCACGCTCTCCTAAATTAAAGACTAAATAAAAGACTTAACCTGTTAAACCTGCAATAATCAATAATTTTATGTTAACAATGAATCAGTTGACTTTCTAGTGAAAATCCACAGAGAATTTTCACCCGACTGCAGTTGCCTTTTGCAGTATGGAGCGTTTTAGCATCTTTCAGCTCATTGTTTCTGTTTTACAGCCGGCAACTTTAACGCTCACCTTCTCTGCTCTAATCTTTCTCGCTTCAAGCAGCAGCAGTCGGCTTTATTTTGTGTTACAAAACAATCCCAAATCGTTTTTCCAGACTCTTTGTACGCTCCCTGCCCACCGCCGAATGCTGGACCGACAAGGTTGGCAAATACCTAACTAGCCACCAGCCAGATATTACTCTCAGGAGTTGGTAGAGACGAGTGCAGAGCTGAATAAAAAGTGAATACACTCCAAATAAATGCAGATGTTTCTCTGTGTGTGCTGGATGTCCAAATAGACAACACATTTGCCAAAACACTTTTATATTGTGATAAAATGTCAGTGTTACGTTTACAGCTTATTTCTCTGCCCCCCGAGTGGCCAATAAATCGATAAATGCAGCTTTAAGTTACTCAGTAAAATGATCAAATAACAGACTGTCACATCAGTAAGCTTTTGGGTAATGATTTAAAGTTTTTAAAAAGTAAATGCCATTGTGGAAATAACCTTTAAACTATGTCAGATTTTATATTTTAATCTAAAAGTATTCAAATCAAATAAATTAATACAATTTATAGTTGCCAAAAATGTTGAATTTCAAGCAAGGTGAAATGCACGTGTTGAATTAAAAGAATGTGCTCCGAAAAAATGGGAAATTCTGCATATAATTTAATAAAAGTGGCAAGCCGTACAAATCGAATGCAGAGAGAGAATAATTCGGACCCGCAGAGTCCTCCCTGAGACAGAGGGGGAGAAAACAGAGTTCCCTTTCCTTTCCTACAGGTTTCATGAAATCTGGGATACACACACACACACACACACACACACTATATATATATATACATATATATATATATATATAATGTGTGTGTGTTTAGATTTCCAGCATGTGCACTTTTGCAAAATATCTTTTCTTCCAGATAAATTCATGGAGAGGGAACTTGAACGCTGCAATTCATCTCCACAATTCAGACAGAAACAACCTTCAACATAGCTGTTATCAGTTGAAATTGCTACATGAAATAAATAGGGTTCAAGTCGGGGTCAAGTGGGAATTGCTCTTCATCCGTCCCGCCTGTATTCAACAAAACACAACATGCTGTTTAGATTTGCATTGCTCTGATGAGCCCACTGAAGCCATGCCTGTCAGTGCGTCCACGGGGGTTAATAACCCAATCTCCTGCAATAGACCTTCTCCTAAGTGGTTGAGCCGAGGTGGAGTGACCTTAACTATCTCCTTGTGGAATATAACATTGAGTTGACTTGTTTACTGTTTTCTTCCTCCTTCCTATGCGCCCTTTATCTATGCTTGTTTTTGATTTGCTTGGCCTCTGGTATGCTTTACAGAGATGCCCTTTCCCTGCATCGCCTAGGGTGCTGGTGCTGGTCTGGTACTTCTGCGATGCCCCCGTCTAGGGGTCCGAAAACCCTGTGGCTGTGATTGTCCTCCACCTTGTGATGCCAAAGCATCCAAAGGATTAGTTTGTATTTTCCTCTTACCCTCCCTTCGTCTCTCTTGTTCATTCACATACAACTCTACATTGTTGGCGTGCCAAAGCTCGCACATACACGTCGTATCCATAAACCCTCGGGGCATGCTGTCGGGGAGGCCCACGTTCACATTCAGCCGCATGAACACACGCACGCACAACTGTTTCCCCGCCAAGCAGGATTTGTAGTATTTTCCCCCATGAATCTTGTGGCATTCGCCCGATAAGCTTCATCCTGCCAGTTCCTAGCTGCCTGGCACTAAAATGTGTGTGACGCCTTTGAGACCTCCTCTATCATTATTCATGAACATCATTATTTTGCAACTGTCTGCGTTCTTTCAATGAATTTTCCCGGCGCCAAACTGTAGGCGGCCTCAGCATGTAGCTCTCAGATTCTTTTGGTTTTCACTCCAAATTAAGTATGTGTGAACCATCCTAAAATGTGCTGCTGACAAGCATTTGCTAAATCTTTCTAGCACTTAATCGTACCCTCCTCCTCCCTCCCCACCCTTCTAACTGGTTTAATGTACAGTGAAATAGGGTCGGCTGTTTTCTTTTAAACTTAAACTGTGGACAGATCCTGCCTCTCTCGCCGAATTGCTGTCAGGTTCAGTTAGAAGCTTAGGTATATTGAACAAAAAAAGATCCGTTAAGCTGAAAATCCAATCTTAAGGGCTAGTAGCAAAGTATTCTTTAATAACTAAATGATGCATGAACTCCAACCATAGTATTAGTCAATGGCAGAGGTTAAAGCAAGTATAATGTACTTCTCTTACAGTATTAGTCTCACATATAACGTTGAATTTCTACTGAGAACCTTCCTCAGGCAAACATTTATTCCTGTTTAATTCAAAACCACATAGGGACTGCATATTTCCAGTTGTATTAATCTGCTACTTGTGTTGTGGAAAAGCATGGGGTTTATATTCTTGGGGGAGCCAGGAGGTTGCAAAAATGAAGTTGACCCTCGCACCCCTCGCAGTTAGAGAATGTAACTAATGAAGCACAGTCTGCATCACTGACGAGTGCAAGACAGCGTGTCAACATGAGGTACCTGAGTCCCCTATTATGCAGAAATGTTGTACACGATATGCCAAAGCTATCCACATTATTATCACCAGGATATTCAAGAAAGTAACAAACCAGAGAGTTAAACTTGAAGTGTTTAATTTTAATGGTCTTCTGGTCTCACCTGTTTCCACTAATTATGGCAAGTATTTAGCCAAAAGTATTGTGTATGCTAACACACAAAAAACTGACATTGCTATCATGGTGAATATTATACCTGCTAAACAGCAGTAGGCCCATGTATCATTGTAAGAAGGTTAGCATGCTGATGTTAGCACTTAGCTCAAAGTACAGCTTTGCAAAGCTGCTAGCATGGCTGTAGACTTTGTCTTGTTAAATGCATCCAATTTCTGGTTAGCATGTTGCACCTATCTAGTTCACAAATGTGAAAAATATGGTTTTATAATATTTTATATTATAATATTTATAATATATTTATATGTATATATATATATAGAGAGAGAGAGAATTAATAAATTTTTACAGTACTGTGCAAAAGCTTTAGGCAGGTGTGAAAAAATGCTGTAAACAAAGAATGCTTTCAAAAATGGAAGTGTTCAATTTAACAAAATAATAAATGACTTATAAACTAATAAAGGATTTGAGGAAGCCTACATCCACAGAAGACCTGTGGTTGGTTCTCCAAGATGTTTGGAACAGCCTACCAGCCGAGTTCCTTCAAAAACTATGTGCAAGTGAACCAAGAAGAATTGATGCTGTTTTGAAGGCAAAGGGTGGTCACACCAAATACTGATTAGATTTAGATTTCTCTTCTGTTCGTTCATTGCATTTTGTTACTTGATGAAACTAAACTATTAACACTTTCCTTTTTGAACGCATTCTTAGTTTACAGCATTTTTTTCACACCTGCCTAAAACCTTTGCACAGCACTGTAAGAAATTAATTAATTATAATATATATTTTATATATGAAATATTATAAAATCATATCATTTTTCACATTTGCAGTAGTACTCCCCGAGACTTGTAAACAGACTTTGATGTGTAAAATCAGTTGAGTTCTCCTTTAAGGTTGTTCCATTAAAACAAGGACATTTCTGAGATGTTCTGTTTGTATTCATATGTATTTCCAATTTATGCTCCAACCTTTTTTTTTTTATTACTGCGTTCGTGCATGTATGCCATGATAAGAAAAACGCAGATAACTTTTAATGTGAAGTCTCCGACAGCACGCCCGTTGTTCCTCATCAAAGGATAATTTCATGTCTTGGGGGCAAAGTCTGACCATACAGCATTCTGGGAAACATATAAGCTAGCGTCCACTTCAGTCGCAGCACACATTACGCTCGATCCTTTCTTCATTCTTCAGTCATCTGCAAAGGCCAACACAGACATGAAGCCCTCTCCAAAGAGCTGCCCCGGGCTATACCCTTCATCCAGGCAGACTCTGCAAACAGCTGAGGGCCAGGCTAAATCCTGTCCCCTCTGATTGGAGGGAGCGAGAGGGACCGAGCAATGCACTGGCCTACATAACCATAATGAGCTGAGCCGTTCACGTAGGTAGCGGGCTAACACGGCGAGACATGTGGCTACGTTAATGGGGCCGGCAGTGTAACCCAGCCGCAAACCTGCGGGTGTGGGAGTGGCGTGTGATGGGGTATTGATGGGCCTTTTGCTAATCTCCTTTGAGAGGTCTGACAGTGAGTGAATGAGAAGAGCTTCAGTGCCCCTGAGGGCACATCCAAGGGCAATAACGAGGCTCCACGTGGTCTCGTGGTCACCTCACAACTTTCCTGCCCATAATATTATAAACATGTAGAATGCTCTGTCACGAGGATACACAAGTTACCAGCAATTAATGATTAAATCAGTTATGAATTGATGGGGTTCAGTTAATTTGCTGCCTATGTAAACCTGAGGAACTCACTGACAGGTTTAGCAATATATATTCTTATTAAAGTAAAGTAATGAGTTCCCATTAAGCTACGTGTGTTCATGGTGTGCATATATTTTTTTGTTTTGTTGTAGTGAACATGAATCCCTTGGCACTGTATGTGATATGTAGTTTATGTGCTGATTGTTTTGTCTTTTACTACAATGGACCTTTTATCTGAAGTTGAATTGAACGCAATGGGTCCGTTAGTGCATGCGCACACACACACACACAAACACACACACGCACACGCACTGAGTAGTGCCAATTTTAATCTGAGCAAATGCACGGCCCATTAGCTGTTTTGTGGCAGTAATAAAATTCCTGTGCATAATTAATGGCTCTGTGCTCTCAGCGACTGTCATGGTGTAAAGGTAGTGCAGCTTGAAGTTAACTGCATATCAAATTTAAAATAGGCTGTTAAAACAACCTTAATGTAAAGATTGATTTGTCTTGTCTTTTGAACGTCTGTATGTCTCACTGTTGCAAGCTCAGTTCACTGCATCAAAGATGAAAATTGGATTTTGATAAGAAATTTCTCTGGTAAAAGGAATTTTGAAAAAAAGGTCTGTGATTAATCCTCATTTCTGCTGTATCCAATTAACACCATCACACCTCTGTAAAGATGTTTCCTATTTCTGTCCTCATAATTGTTCTGTTTAACAATCTATTTATGTTCACTGTATGACTCCCTGCTTTCTCTTTCCTCCTCTCTTTTTTTTTGTGTGTTATTTGAGGGGTTGTACAGTTTTATGTAAATCGCGCAATGATAAAAAGACAGAATCTTTCCCTCTGAAACTGCCACGATTCCACCCTTTTGTCTGTGGATTTGCTTTATTCTCATAGATGCTCTGCTAGCCTCTAAAGGTGGCATAACGTCATGTGTTAACCAAATTGAACCTGACAACTGTCTCATTCATTTCGCAGCCAGTGTTTGTTCCAGAAGTTAAAAAACAACAGCCTCTTGCGTCTCCGGCGAAAACTGTAAATGCTTGCAAAAAAGTACCGCGTCACCCTGAGGCCTCGCTCTCTCTCTCTCTCTCTCTCTCTCTCGCTCTCTCTCTCTCTCTCTCTCTCTCTCTCTCTCTTGCTCTCTCTGATGTACACCACAGACAACACCATACATAAAGAACCCATCTTATCTTATTTGAGCAGTTGCTTTAGGTATTTCTGCAAACTCCAAAGGGGCTGGAATTATAAATCATTGTGAAACAAGATGGCAATCGGCAAGTATTGTTGCAAAGAAGACTAATGAAACCACCCAACCTGGTAAATGACCTGGAGATCTGGTGTGATACTGACTCTCCACAGTCACGGAGATGTGCTACACTGGATCTCTCCCATGATGCGCCATGAGCTGACCAAGGCCAGATAAGGCCACAAAGGCAAACCAACGGGGCCCTTTGTCTGTTTGTTCCATTACGGGAACACAAGCTTATTTCAGATTTGGCTGGGTTCTGTTCAACCGCCCCAGAGGACATTATAACTTTATCTGAAAGAGGGATTGAGTTGTGTGCTAGTGCAAACTGGTATTCCCTGTGGTAATTCAAACTTAATTGTAAATACATTCTACAACCTTTCTTTGGAATAAATTAGCATGTTTACTATTGTTGCTCTGTACTTCCAAGAACCTCAACATGATCAAAGGAGTGAGCGTGTTTGAAGAATGAAGCATTCAGCATATTTTAGGTTAACAAGAGCTGAGTTCCCCTTCACAGCAGTCGGCTAGTGTCATCTTCCCAACCACCCTCCCCTCATCACATACGAGACGTCATCTATTTTTATCCTTGTTATTACTATGTTCGCAGGTTACCATACATGGGTATGAAAGCTACGTCTCTCAAACGACACCATTATTGTCCCTGACTGCCGCGCTAAATCACCTCATTTATCTCTCATTGGCGTGCCAACTCTGAGAGAAACCCCTGAAAATAAGGAACAAACATAAAAAGGTTTTTTTTTTTTTTTAAATGGAAGGTACATTCCTATAAACTGCAGAATATACTTCATTCTTCATTAGAATCAACACCAACCAGTGATTGTCCATGCTGCTTGCTGCACCTACACAGCATACAGCATGGCTCCATGTGCTGCACGTGCACAAAGTAGCCCAGTCATTGGCCGTACTCCTATATGTATTTATGTATTTCAGCTGTGTCATGTCCACAAACGGAAAATGTAAGAGACGTACTGGCATCACACTATCGATACAATGTATGGTACACATGTGAAACAGGTTTCTAGAGAATTAAGAAAAGTAAACCCAGGTTGTTGGGTTAGTTGACTATCAGTCGGTTAAGAATAGAAAGAAAGTAAAACCAGTGATTTCTGTAATAATTCGATGAGTCCGCTGTGACGTCGGGACGTGTTGGTCTGACTTTTTGCCTTCTAGTTGTCAGACATCGCTTGTTGGCGCTTTAAGGTGTCGCATTAAAAAGATAATATGTGTGAGAGATTGTTGACTGGAGAACATTTATACAGTGTATGTTCTCATATTCTCAAGCTTATTAAGGTGATATGTAAAAGCATTCAAGAATGTGTGCTGCGGAAACTGTCTGCGTTGTTTGGAGCACATAGCCGAAGCGATAGTTTTTGGAACAGTAAATTCCCCTCTCTCATTGTGACTGGGTGATTAATACAGTAGTGAAACCAAATGCCCTTCTAATAACTCTGTCTGCCTACATAGCATCCCACATGGTCTTTGCTTAGCTCCCAGTCTGAGCTTCCACCTTAAAATCCAAGAGACGATTAACAGGATCATACGTCTTGGAAATGCCTTTTGTGATTTCCTTGTATGTGCTTGTGTGCGTGTGTGTGTTTGTGTACTCGGAGAGGATTAAGATAGAGTCTGAGTTATGGCAGCTGCCTTAAGAGAGAAATGGAGAGTGCGGGATAGAAAAAGGGAGACGGTGATGGAGAGAGCGAAGAAGAGAGAGTGTGAGAGCGAGGGAGACAAACCTGGCGCCCTGCACTCAGCACTTTCACTGACTTAGCACAACAGTGTGGATGTCACTGACTCTTAAATCACTCCCAACCTCCTTCGAGCTCCATTTACATTTCAGGGAAATCCTCCTGCCTCGAGCCAGAGAGGTTGTTTTACTTAACTGTCTCAGGATACAAATATCAATTACTGTAATGTAGCTCCTGCTGGAATGTGTGCGGCTGCTGAATGATCGAGGGGCTAATGCAGCCCAAAATCAAAGCTGTGCCATTCTGCAGCACTACTAAACATATCATTTTTGTGATGTGTACAAAGCTGAAATTAAAATAAATAAAATAAACAACAATACCCAGACTTGTTGAATGGGGTAAATTGGTTGACACTGATGTTCACGCGGACAGAATGTTCCCACACATCAAGGAGTTCGTCTGTTTGCTGCCGTCAGTCGGCGCCGTAAAGCACAGTTTGTGGCAAATGGGGTCCTCTGGTTTTGAGGACAGCTCGGAATACGGGGGCCACTAATTGAAAGTCGAGTCCAAATTTAGCCAAAGCCAAAATAATGTAAATCAAACAAATGTCTACCAGCCAGAACAATTCCAACCTGCTGAATGCATACACAGAACCCATTGTCTATCGACGGTCCCAATTACGTTTATTCAAACAGGACGACAGCAGCCATGTGGCAAATGGGGCCGTGGAACTGCTCAACATGCAAGACAGCCAACCGGAATTTCTGGCATGCCAGAAATCCAGCCGATCATCTGAGAATCAGTTGATCACTTACGCAGTTAATCGAGCGTCATGACCCCCTCGAAGCTTCACATCAGACGACATCTAATCTGGCAGAAGTTAGGCCCCATTCGTGTCTAAAACCTGGCTCAAACCACACACCGTCTGCGATGCTTTATCAAATTTTCAGTCATTTTTAATAATCATAATAAACCGAAATTGTGTCTTCTCATTTTTTTTTGTTGAACAAATAATGGTAATTTGGTGGCTGCAAACACCATGTAAAATGGTAACAAAGAGCGGCCCCTTGGCGAACCAACTGTAATCTAATGGACCGTCAATGGCACATTTGTGATTGGACCTGGACGCTGTCCATGCTCTGTTATTGATGGCCTGTGCACATCACAAATCACTGAAGAGTATTAGATTGCTCAATTAGCATGATGATGGGGAGAGGATGGATCTTAGGTTAATTAGAGATGAAGAGTTTAATAAGGTGCCTCCTCGGTGCCTCTGTAGGGCATTTGTAAGTGTACTTGGGAGTGGTGTTGGGGAGTAGGCTGGCGACAACTTGCAGTCCACTGACAAATTTAACTCCTGCTCTACTAAACTGGCATCAAAGGCTGCCGTCCACACCGATATCATGCAGTGCAGGTTGACGTTTTGTAGTATGCACCATGGAGCGGAAAGCTGCGTCCATACAAGTCGCATACACAGTGTGTCCCATTCCTTTGGCTGGTCCAGAGCCGCAGGGCTCTTTCTTGCTACATGTATGCCTCTGTCGCCTTTCTATGAATCGGCTGACTTTCAAAGCAAATTATTCACATTAACGCAATATTAAAACAAATCGGCACGCGCTTGTGAGTCTCGGGTGTTGAGCTTGACCTGCTGCTACTGTACACGCACACACCCAGACATCCCCAGCTTGACGCAGCACATAGCCAACGCGCTCTTTCCAACAAGGGGGCCTTTAGTTTAGGCTTCCAATCCTATTGCCACTCTCCTGCTGATTGCGCACTCTGCAGTAAATAACATGTAAAACGGCTGCAAACTCTTGCTGGTTTGTGTGCTCAGGCAATATCAGAAAGCAACGAGAACGCAGAGGCTGCTGGCTGTTTTATCGCTCTGCATGTGGGCAACGTCATGGCATTTGCTGGATGCTAATTTCTGCCGTTATGCCGCTTGTCATCCATCTTTGTGCAGTATTTGTATCTGTATGAATTGTGAATTCCCGTTAATCAACGTTACAGAGCATATCACAAGAAATAGCCTGCTCCAAATCGTAAGTAGAATATGTGCTACATACCTGACATGTCTAAGCCAGGTGGATTGACTCTTTCGAACATGTTCCTGCACTGTGAAACTAACCTAAGGGCCAACCCAGTTCAAATCCCCATATTCTTCTCCCCTCAACTCGTCTCCATTTGAAACACAATGCTTAATTCCCCAGTTGGTATTGTACATAAATAACCACTCTCCACCTCTCATCTACCAGAGATGGATCGCTCCCATTAATGTGGTTTGTGCTGCTAAATTATTTAACGTGAAAGATGAGTGAAATGTGTTGGGTTATGACTACAAGCAAGCGGAAGCCCAGACAGAACCTAAGATAATGGTAGAGCAGCCGCCTCTTCTCATCTGGGATGAACTACTGTAGAGAGAAATAGTCTATTATATCAGGAACTCCCCTCGGAGAAAGAAGCATTTTACAGAATTTTCTTTTCACTTAACAAAGCTATGTCTAGAAAACTCTGTGCTGTATGGTCGATATATGCATGAGCCTGTCCTTGGTGTCTCATTCGAAAGTGAAACTGCCAAACTGGAACATCTCAGCATGCTCCTGTGAACAATGAAAGAGTGTTGGAGTTTTCGTTTGGAATGTGTGTGCTTCTGAACTCTTGTTAACCTTCTGGGGAATATGTGGTTGTTTTGGGGACATTTTACTCCAAACTCATCTGAGCCACAAGGGACAAATTTCAACACTTTCACTGTATAGATTGTAGTTCTGATTTGAAATGTTGTGAGAGACGGCTAACTCTGCACGGCCAACAGCTTCACACCATCCGAGCTCATTTACACTTTGCAGCTACTGTCTTAATCTCTCTGTTTTTAACACTACCTGTAATCAGTGTCCTCCAGGTGACATCACTCGGAGGACAAATTCAAAGATTGTTTAAGACTTTTAAAATATGTGCATGTAATGAATGAGCTTTGTGTTTTGGTGAAGAGCCCCTTTGATAGCAAAAGCTAAATCAAGGTGCCCTGGTTGGATTCATGTTAGCGCTCAGTGAAACCTTTTGATTAAGTAAAACAAGTTATTGCTGTTCACTCCATTTGAGGTTCCATCATTTGAGGTGATTTTAATTGAACTATATGGATTACATTGTTTGATTTTGATTCAATAAAATCTTGTGCAAGCGTTTTTATAATCCTACCAACTATAATAATTGTCTTTGCTGAAGCTGTATTACAACACGAAAGCTGGTATGCACTTGTCAAATCTGAAATTTAGTCATAAACCAAGTCAGAAACTTTATTTATAGGCCACAAACCCTACTAGAAACCAGACTACAGCCGTGCTTTGTGAGGCTGTACCTGTGCACGGTGGTGCTTTGAATGCTAACATCGGCATGCTAAAATGCTCACAATGACAACGCTAACATACTGATGTTTAGATAGTATGTTGACCATTTTCATCATCTTAGTTTAGCATATTTGCATGCTAACATTTGCTAAATAGTACAAGGTACAGATAAGGCTGATGGGTCATCGGTTTTGCAGGTACTTGATGCAAATCAACTTGATGATGGAGGAAAGTTAAAAAAAAACTTTGGTAATCCAAAGTTCTTACAATCCAGCCTTTGAGGACATGAATGTCTCTACTGAATTTCACTGCAATCCATCCAATAGTTGTCGAGACATTTTAGTCCAAATCAAAAATGTCAACCACGTTAGTGGAAAAGTCAGGGGATCACCAAAGTCAGTATGCTTCATCCTTTGGGGACATGAATGCCTGAACAAAACGCAATGGCAATCCACCCAGTGATAGATATTTCCATCAGGACGAGGTGGTGAGCCGACAGACCGACACTGCCATTCCTTCAGTGGCTAAAAACACCACGCCCCTATGTGTCTACCTGCAGATCTCTTCGACCACTGCAACTCATCCAGCTGTCAAACTGTAAATTCATAAATGGCTGAATACAATATATAAGTGATTAGTGTGATTTGCATCTATCAGTCCAAAAAAAAAACAAAACAAGGAAAGCTGTAAAGCATTGATTGTTCTCATAGTAACTGATGCCAATATGGTTTTGTTTTATCACAGTGCTCCCTTGGCTTGGCAGGAGTGTTCACACACATACAAGGGAGGGAGGACTGCACAATCTTAAACACAAGACTGTAAATATCCATGGCGTTTGACTCTGACTGTTGCATTCTGGGTAAGAGACTGCTACGTTGGCTCGGTTGTGGTTTGTGAGTTTGCCAATACAGGATTCCATCACACAGATGGTGGACGTTTGCAGGAGCCAGCCCCAGTGAAGGTTGTTGCACTTTCATGTTTCCTTTGATACATATTGGTGGGTCCTTTGTTTCATGCATCAAATCCGCACATGAAATGAGTGTTCCATTTATTTCCGATCCATTTCTGTTCCAAAGGAAGCATCTTGCAAGTGCTAAAATGCACAAATGAGGCTGACAATGGACACTGCTTGATGCTTTGAGTCATCCATGGCCAATCAATTTTGAACAGAGCATGGTCACACAGTTTGAAGATGGATGTGGAGAAGCGGATAGGTTCACCCAGACCCTAACAAAGGTTGTTTCTTAAATTACGACAGTTGCAGTAGAGAGATTGACCATTGTGCTTGTCAATTATCGCTGGATGAGAAAACTCAGTGTTATATTCATAAAATGGTGATTGTGAGGGTTTATTTAGCTAGTGGCTCTTAGCAGGATCTGTGGCACATGCAGGAAGCAAAGTAAAGTCAAATACACCTCACAGAAAGATGTTCTTTTACTAGAATATAAAAAGGTCTTGGTTGACTGCGCTGTCACCTTCCCATTTTTGAAAATGCAATTTATCCTATTTTTGAAGGCCTAAAAATTGCTCAGTGAGAAGCTGCAGCTAAGTAGTTAGCTTCTTTAACTAAAGCGTGATCATAAATGATGGGAAACAACATATCAAAAGAGTCTGGTTTGAGAAAACTGTGAAGCTGATTAACAACAGGCAACCCACTTAAATACTTAGCTTTCACAGTACAACTTGTGTGCTACCAATTAACCAACTACAGCAGACTCTGGCTGCATGGCAGTGGCGCCTCCTATGCTGTCGTACATATCTCCATAAAGCTTTATTTAAATGTTAAAGTAATTTGCATAACATGCTGTGAGGTTATTTTTATTAGCAAAGCCAGAAAATTGCCCTGCTCTATTAAGGCAGTGTGATTGCACAGTATAATATGTATAATATTATATATTAATATTATGTTCCTTTGTTCAGGAATGATAGACAACAAATGGGAAGCTTTGATTATTCAAACCAATCATTTGTGGCAAAATTGTAATGTGCCAGTATCTTAAGAGACGACATAAACAGCCGACTTTTCCCAACATTTTCTTGCATCAGTTGCTTTAATTTAATTTTAAGCTGACCTGTGACATGCTAACATGTAGTGCAACGGTAACACAAGTAGAGCAGAGTCATAAAGTCAGGGAAACTGTAATATTGGTCACACAGCAATATAAAGTTTGCTGACATTAGCCACCATTAGCTAGGCAGCTTAGCCATACCAGACCAAGTAAGGCTGTAGCAGCAAAACATGTGCATGTTGAATTGAGCAATTGAATTGTGCTTTTTGTGGCTTTTAAATTTTCATTTGTACGAGAGTGAATGTGTCATTTCTGTTTAAAAATTACAATATTCTACTACACAGTGTCACTATACTGTAACCATAAATGGCAGCGTATATGCGTTCCATGTTAATGTTGCAATTTGATGATCGTGTTCATGTTAAATTGACCATTTGGTTTGGTCAGACAACATATTGTGCATAACAGTGTCAGTGGCTTTGAGCTAGATAACGTCGGAATTGTTACAGCCACCGTTTAAAACAGAAACATTTCATTAGGGAATCTAATTTTAAAGGCCTTAATGACTCCGATATCAGTGATCTGTCTCAAAGCTGGGTCAATTACCCAGCCTTGTAGGACAGCTGACAAGCAGCATTTTACATCGCCCACAACAGCGCTGTGCTGGTTTTATCACACTAGTTTCCCACGAGCGCGCACTGACCCCACCTTCTAAAGTGCAGCTCATCTTAATTGCCTGGAAAATTATCATCTGTGCTGGGAAAAGCAAGGCTCTGAGTTTGTCTTAATTTATTCTGTCCTGGCTCTGTGATGACTCTGTCCTAGGCATAAAGTGCCACGCTAGAGGAAATGTGTAGTAATTGGTATAGCCTGAGCTGTGGCAACGTGTCCTCTGTCATCTGGTTACTTAATACGCTCGGGGAAAAAAATTGTATTTCACGGGATCTTTTTTAAGAAATCTGATGAAGCTGTTTTCAAATAACACGAGGTATGAGGGGTTTATGGAAACAATTAAAAATACTTCTTCAGATAATATTGGTGACATTTTTTGTCAGCCATAACAACAGCAAATTAGTAATTTCTTCAAAATGTTTCCTGAAACTGTATCACCGCCTGGTTGCTTCTTTCAATAAGTTACAGGATAGTACAGGATAAGACTGCAGCTTAGTTTGACAAGGACAATCGCACACCGCACGGGATAATGTACCACGCAGTCCTGGCAATCACTAATCTGTCATTGTTCCTTCTATGGTTAATGGTGTAATCATTTGCCAACAACCACTATTACTATTATATGCATGGCAAATTAACAGTGACTACATCAATAATATAATCACTCCTGTGACCAGATGTGAAATTAATCATAATATGAAGACATCAAATCATTGGTCACGGATCTTACGTGGTTGTATTTTTATTACGGGAGAAAAATATGCTTCTGACATGATGATTATAACAGCAAGGCCTTTTATATCTGGCAGATTTCGCTATTATGTTCATACGTGACTACAGCATCATCATTTAAATGAATTTTGGAAAGGTCTCTTGCTTTAACAGCGAGCCTGCAGGAATGCCAGCTGTGAAGTTAAAGAAATTATGTCTGGTAAATCCTAGTAATTTTAAAAACAATATGTCCTCGATTTGGGATGTAGGTGGACAAAAACAGGTTTCTCATTCTTGTCCGGCAATTTTTTGCTGGCTGCAATTGCAGATGTTGCTAGCGGACTGCATCAGCTCTAGCTAGCTTGTGAATTAAGCTAATGTTAGGTCCACGGCTTAGTCTTTGGCTGACGTATTCATGTTTTAACTTGAGTCGCCTTATAACACCAGCAATGTAAAAGAGTGTATGTATTTGAGGGTTACATATATGATATTCTGTCCCAGGCAAAAAGTCAGCATCTTCATCAGTTGGTGATCCATGAAGAGGACATGGAAGGCGAGACAGAGAGACATTTACTTTCCTCGCTCTTGGAAGTAACGCTGGGTTACGTTGGTAGTAAGCTAGTTAGTCAGACAGCTTGCCAACGAGCAGATCTGCACAAATCCATTCCTTGCACGTTTGCAAAAAGAACTATACGCCACCCTCCAAACACTTTATTAACAGAGGAACCTTCTTAAGCCTGATATCGACATCCCTTCAACATCTGGAGACATTCAAAGTTTGACAACTCCACCTGCAGTTATGTTGCAGAGCCACATTGGACTTTCGCTGCTCTGGGAGCGGTTTCACGGGCAGTTTCTTTTATCACCACTCCAAAACATATTATAGTGAGTGTTTTCTTATATGTTTCGCTGCTATTGTTTCATGTGCCGCGGCTAATCCACGCCGGAGACGCTCCTGATCATTCACCAGTGCCTGGACAGACGACTGAACGGTGCCGTTGAACGATTGCTGCGCCTGCCTGGGGTGAGCGTTTATCTTGAACGAGGCTCGACTAATGAAGAGAGAGCTGTAACCCTGTTCAGCACTTCTTTAGCCACGTTCCTTCAAACACAGATACGCACAGAGCAGTCATCCAGCATTCCACTAATCTGCTTTTTGTCACTTGGCTAGTTGTCTCGTGTAGCTGAGTGCTTACTGCGGAGACGTGTGGTTTCCAGTCCAGTAAGTGAAACATCCCATTTCACATTTTGTTTGATTTAATATCTGGTGGGTAGGTGTTGATATGGAGGCATGACGGAGTGCAGGTCATGTTTGTTTGAGCTCTTCTGTATGGGGAAATAAACAATGAGCGGAGGGGTGTGTGTGTGTGTGTGTTCATAGCGGTGGAGGCAACCAAAAGTAGAAGCTGATTGGATTCAGGATCCCATGTCAACCCACACAAGATGTGCTGAATTCCCTTTTGAATTGAGACGCTGTTAGAGTGTGTCGTGTGGGACAGGGAGGACCGCGCCCGGGGAGCGGGTGGGAGTCTGGAGGAATTTATGTCCTGCTGTAGCCACATTATTGTCTCACGGTAGCTTTGTATGCTGCAGTTTTCACAGCTAGAAAACTGGAACTCTACTGCTGGAAGTAAATTCAGAGATCTATTTTCTGTCGTACGCTGGTTGCCTGTAAGAAAATGAATATTGTTGCGTATCTTCGGAGGGATGAAAGGCTTTCCTGGTTAAATGGTGGTTTAATATGAATAAAACAAAAAGTCCCAAGCATAATCCTCAACGTTGAAACTTGTAGCCTCCAGACTGAAAATCACTTGGTTAGGCAGCAAACCACCCAACACTAGGGTTGTTTGGATCCAGTAACTCAACAGTAACATAAAAACCACACTAACAGTGTGGCGTCGGTGCTCTATTCACTTTTAACCCAGCAATGTTTAGTGCGTACCATGTTACATAAGCTCTGTAAAAGTCAACGTGACAATTACTTAGCACCGAAACAGCAGGTCGAGGCGTGAATTGCCCTACAGCTGTCTTGGTTGCATTTACTGGCAACTTGTTAATATGATGCTGTTTGGTGCTCGATCTCAAGTCTTTGACTTCTCCGGATCCAGTTCTGACCCTGATCATACTGAAACGGGCTGACGCCTATAGGTTTGACCAAGTAAAGCCAAAACATCTGATAGGACGCTGGTACTGCAGCGCAGGAACGTCACGTAACCCGTAATTATCTGGCAGTTATTTTGATTGTTTATGACCCTTTGTGCGCTCATACAGTACGTGATGTGGACATTAACACATACTGTGTCTGTGGTGCGTTTGTATCGAAATTATCACAGTAATCCTCACTTCAAACTCACTTTCATTTTCATTTAGTGAAGCCCAGCTCAATAAAGTCTGAAATTTCCCAGCCGCCTACTGTCAGAGGTCCCCCTTCCTCCCACCAGCCGCTCAATGACAATAACAATCCACCAGGGGAGTGATGTTGGGGGACCGATTGCAGGTCTGCTCAATAGGTCTGCCAGCAAATTGCTTTTTAATGTTTCACACAATAGCCCAAAACAAAGCGGATTGTTGTCCGTAAGCCATGCGAGGCCATTTAAGTGAGTGTGATACATGACTCACAAAGGACTCCAGATGTCAACGGCGCTGTGGGAAGACAGAGGAGACAGCCGTGGTGATATGGGAACGTCAGTATGTGTGACTTCACGTATGACAATAAAAAGACCTCGGGGTCTGTGCTTGTTTTTTGTTTTACACCCGCTTTAATCAGCTTCTTGGCGCTCTTTTGAGCACGTTAGCATGCTCGTGCTAGCATGTAGCTTAACTGTGCCCTAAGTACAGCCTCGCAGAGCAGCAAGGCTGCAGACTCAGTCTCATTTATGGCACATCTGGATACTCAGACTACTTTACACACACAGAAAACTGCTGATAAGAATTTCTAAAGAACTAAAGAAGAAGGGGAGAGGTGCCACAGTTGGTTAGAGAGCAACTCTACATGATATTTTTAAGTATAGATATTTTCGGAGTATGCCATAGGGGAATATATTTTCTTTTTTTTTCTTTTTCATCTGTTTCCACTGAGGGTTACAGCTCCAACCATGGACCCCTGTTGTACGCATCAACCAATCGCCTCAAGCTCCCAGCGCCACATCTGCTGCATCTGTACAACAGAGAGGCATCTAAACGGAGGACCTCGCCTGAATAATATTAATTAAACCTCCCTAACTAATTGTGTGTTACTTTTTGCTGTCAACCAATTATGTTTTACACTCTTGGGGAGAAGCAAAATCCCCTGCTCACTGTGAAATTCCAGCTGTCATTGAATTTCAATAAGCATGTATTTAATTAACATGCTAGGCCACTGGAGCATATCAATATTTATTCCTCTTACAGACAAGACAGCAGCACGTTTGCTCTGCAGTCAGCTGAAGACGCCCGGTGCGTTGACACAACATACATGCGGATATATCTGATCCAGGACCTATAATGATGTTTACATTGCAAGTGCAGCTGTGAGCTTAATGTATTGGCTGGTTTAAAATCATCTGACACTGTGACATTGTAAACAAACTGCCCGTTATAAGTGGAAGCCTCATAATGCCACATATAGGTACCGAGTCAATTTGCTCCATCTGTAGGAATTTTGTAAGAGCAGATATTGATGCGAGTTCCTTCCCCTCCGCCATCCGTTTGTCTTGCGCGTCTGTCCTGTGTTGTTCTTTTATCAAGCGCTGGTTCTGACAGCGCAGCAGAAATCATCCATCATCTAGATTTACACCCACAACCCTAATATCTAGCAGACAGTCCAATGCCATAACACCACGGGCGACAAATGCATTTTAGAGGAAAAGGATATGTGTGTGTGTGTGTGTACGAACAGATTTTCCTGTGTGAGTGTGCTTTCTGTAGCAAGAAGCATCGGGACGGGGGGGGTGATAGTGACGGAGTGAGCTAAACTCAAACTCTAGCTGCCATGCCATAGGCCACTGGCCGCGGGGGGGGGGGGGGGGGGGGGGGGGGGGGGGGGGGGGGGGGGGGGGG
>JAVQJF010035439.1:0-10360 GCA_036023855.1 Gadopsis marmoratus | reverse complement strand
CTTTATGGCAGTAATGACGTCTATACAACCTGAATAGGACTACTTATGGAACAGTAATCATAACTGAGCACTTCAATTTATTTTATTTAAATTGACCTGAATGTGGTTAATACTTTATCATTATATCTAAAAAAAAAAAAAAAAAACTCAACAAAATTAAAAGTAATATTCTCTGGCCAAATAAAAAGGTGTAGTCTGAAATCTACTGGATACATTTTTGACAAAGAAAATGTAAGGACTAAACGTTTTTGGTAAAAGATGAGGAGTTTGCAGCCTTTGCAAGGTCAAAGATGAACTGTAAACTTCGGCTTTTAAGACAACGTGTGCAAGAAAGTCCTGGACAAGCTCAGACTCGCGGAAGGTTTGAACAACAGCTCAACTGAACCAACTTCATCTGCCGATGTGCGATATGGCCGAAAGCTAGTAAGTAAGGAGTTTTAGTTAAGGTTCGTCTACAGACACACCAAGCTGACCAAGAACAGAAAACTGAAACATCTGGGAGGTTTGTAAAGGTGCGACGTTGACTCACTGAAAAATGTTTTCAATGGAATACTGCCGATATTCTGTTGTAGTGTTGCTCTTGGTGAACTACAGGCGATACAAAAGCTATAAAAGCAGGCCAGCTCCACCGTAGAGGTCACCTGACCATCATGCACATCTCTTACTGATGTCCAGCTGCATTAGAGTGATTTCAAACCTGCTAGCAGCATTGATCTGCCTTTCTTTTTAACGATTGGGTCTCTTTGTAATTAACAGCGGTTGTACCTGCATGTGTCATGTCATTAATGATACTTATGGTCATATTACTTTCTTATTCGTGAGATTCAAATGCCCCCCAGGGATTAATTAAATCTAATCCAACCCTCTTTCACCCTGGACTGTATTCTGTGCATGGAGGTATTTTTACATTTCATTTGAATATTAAAATGAAATCCAGCCGCTCCTCAAAGGCCTCGTACCTGTTGTAATTCTATCTGTGGCATTTCCTCATTTCTCCCACGCTGTGGCAGGAGGCAGCTGGGCGGACAGTTGAATTTCTGAACCTCATAAAGGGAAGAAGAAGGACTGTTTTGGGACTTCTGAGGAGCTGCCAGGCGCTGAACAATGCGGAGGGTTCCCGCTGCATCGTGTTCATTGCCCACCTATCAAGCTGTTGCGGTTCCAGTCCCCAGCGTTATGCACATCCTGCTGCCTCGTGTGTTCCTGTGTGTTCACACTGCACACCGTGATGAATCATTGGATGAAGAGCCAAATGTCCACGTTTGTGACATCTGTGTTTATTGCCGCAGGCTTTTGATGTCTGAGACCCAGTTTCTATACAAGCTCCGTCAAAGCCGAGGTGACAGAAAGGGGACTTTGGCTGAAAGGTAACGAGATTAAAACAACGTTGTCTCGTCTGTGATGTGTTGTAAGATTTGATACAACCAGACTGAATAGCACCCTCTGCTTTCTATAATGGCTTTATCTGCCTCGAATTTGTACGACCGCGCAGTGAAAATGTGATATGCACCCCTAACTATTACAAGTCATCACGAGCCATCAGCCGTTTTCCACTCTCCGGGAACCTCTTCGTCTTTCTTGCAATTTAAAACGAGGACTCCCGTGAAGAAAGCAACGAATGCCCAAGCGCGAGCGTACATATGGAAGGCATTGGCCGTGTTGTTAATGGATGCATGAAAGTAAGAGTGAAAAGCCCCGAGGCCGTCCAGCACTCGGCGCTCCACAGCTCCTTAATTACTTGAAAGGCTGAAACTTAGCAGACGGAGTGGGCGAGACAAATGAGTCCCTTAATCATGACCTACAAAGCTGTTTATCAGCCGGAGGGCCCTGCAGCCGTTGAACCTGACCCAGAATGCATGGCAACGTTACACAGCAAGAACTGGGGGATATTTTTTTACATTATGGGGATTTTTATCTCTTGACTTTACTTCCCAAACAGGTCGGCTTGAGCGGCTCGGGGGTTAAAGTGTTTTTCAAATCACACTCAGAGTTTTTTCAGGGGTATAAATGTGTTTTGGTGCGCGTTGGTCCCGTCTCTAAATCAGGGCCCGAATTTGTCCAGCATCTCCATTTGGGGACTCAGGGTCTTAATTGGCAAAAAAAAAAAAAAAAGAACTCCGTGACATGTTTGGTCCTACTTGAAGGTTCAGGAGTCAAAACGTTTGATCACCTTATTTAAGTCGTAGGAAAATGACTCCGATCTCTACCAACATTTAGGAGAGCTGCCAGTGTCTGAGCCTGTTCGCAGCTACAAGGACACATTCTGTGGGGGGAGAGATGTTTTGGGGAAGCTCGATGACACTGAGCTTGCTGAAAGGCACCGTATTTCTTCGTCAACGAGCTCGTCGCAACCTTGGGACTTTTTGGCGAACAGCGATGCTGTGGGTCCGTCGTGACCAGCGGTTCTGGCAGGAACACGTCTTTACAGCTCCTCACGTAAAACACAGGCTGATTCTGTTCTTCGTCGCTCGAAAAAATAAATAAATAAAAAGCAAAAAAGTGCCACAAATGTGATTGAATAGGGCCGACTTTATTAATTTCACACAGCTGAGTCAATTTACTGCAGTAGCTACATTTAAGCAAGAGTGACTTGCCAGTGTTAACGTACAGGCTACTATGCAAAAGGCATCTTGGTAAATATCATCATGAGCCCTAAGATCAGTCTTGATTTTGGCATCATATTTATGGATATATAACCAACTGAGTTACTTGGTCACATTAAAGGCTACACATGAAACCAGGAGCCACTTAAAACCACCTCTGAGTCTATATCAGATGAACTGCACATCCTGATCAACATTTCTACTTTCTACTATACTGAGACTTTGGGAGCGTGTCGGAGAAAGAGTCACACTTTCTCCTCTGAGCGATCCTTCTCTTGCTGAAAGCATTGCAGGATGCTGCAGGAATAACTCTCAGGTCCTGGGAGATATTCTGACAAGCTTGATGAAATACTGCGCCAGGTGCTGAACTAAACATGAGCAAAAACCAGACCGCCTGCACACGGAAAGCTTTAGACATTATCATTACCAACCCACAAACGATTGAGTGGCCTGTTGAGCACACTGTTCCTCAGGCGTCGGGTGAAGAAGGAATATAGAAGTGTAGGTAATGGATGGACTACCAGAACACACTGTTTAGCGCGCTGGTTATGGATGAAGCATCAACTGTAATCACAGCCCTGGAGAAATCACAATGGCCGCATAAATTATGCAGCATAGTCTTGTGAATGTAGAATGTAAACATGAATTCAGGTCTGAACATGTGGAGTGTTTTGGTCAGAAGGCGAATGAATCAGCCTACGGTGACGGGATGCTTTTGAGGGCAGAAACAAACAAGCACAAAAACATCTTTTAAATCTCTCTAACGGCCTCGCCAGTGAACTAGAAACTATTACAACATAAAAATCCCCATAAAAATGCACATGAGCCATAAAGAAAAGAGAAAACACCTTTTGTACCGTGCACAGGGTTAAAATCAAGAGGCATGCTGTTCTGCTAAGCAGCTTTGGCTTTGATAAGTTTTATAAAGTTACTTTTTGTTAAATATAATATCATTTAGATGCATTCCGCGCTCCGTTGCACATCTGCACCACATTTCTTTCATTTTTAGAGGATCTGAGAGGGAGATCCGATTCAGCGAGTGCTCACATTCGCCGGCTCGGCCCTCTGATTTATTGCTTTCTCTCAGCTGGAATGAATTGACTTCATTAGACTAATCGATGAGGCCGTTAATGGAAACATAGCGTTGCTGTGATAATCGATGTCATCAGGCGATTGCGCTGCTTTCTGAGTCAATAAAGTGAATGTCAGTCTGCTCTGGCTGCAAGCTAATTCCTCTGAAGACGGCACTAAAACGGTTAGTGCCTGCTGATTGTCTACACTTTCTCACGACACGACAGGATTAAGAGACAAGAGGCCACAGCTACAGCTACTCTAGATGATTAATTAAAGTGAATGACTTGTCAACCAACAGCAAACTTTAAAGGTCGTGACTTTAAATGTTTCATTGACTCTGTAGCGGAACCTGCTATTCGACGCAAAGTCCTTAAATTGAAGTCTTCTGCAACTCTGAGGAAAGTGCATCCCCCGTTTAAGAGCGTTGATGCTGTTCAGCGTAGGGATTTCTGGAGAGCAGCTATTATTCCTGCGCCTGCCTCAGCTGTGGCTGTTATCTCTGCAAATCCTCACTGAGTCATTCCTGCAAAGGTCAGCTAAAGGAGGACGGTGATAGTTTAATGGCTGATAGGAGGCGCAGATTAGAAGCAAGAATATATTGGCCATAGATTCTGACACCTACCCCTGTTGCCCGTTTGATACTCAGAGACTTGGAGCATTTTCACTTTTACTGCCTCTTTATCCACAATGTCATCATTTCTCAAAAAAAAAAAAAAAATAGAAAAAACACATGCATTGCTTTACCTCATGCATAATATAAGGCCCGCATTCACACAGGCAGCGTCAGGATAGGAGGGCACTGATAAATAATTCAGCAGCAAGGATAAGAAGAAGTCGAGGTCTAGGTGGGGATGAACTGATTGAGTGCTGCTAAGAAATCTGTTTAAAGCTTTACCATTATGCATTAAGGTGAGCCGTCGTAAAAAGGTTTGCAGATTTCAATTGCAAATGTGGTCTGATTATCATCAGAAATGATGAGCCTTAAATCCTCACTCAGCCGGAAACAACAGAAACTTACTTTAGGAAGTCACGCAGCCTCAATATACCAGGATTGATGTAATTGCTGCTTGTGCCATTCTGATTAGTGCCCACGGTGCACTATTAAAAGTCACGGCTGTAAGGAAACAGCAGGGGTCATTCGCAATAATTGCAGCTTAAACCCATCTGACCACCCAAACATTACAATTACTAACGCAGTGCAGCCTAACTCACTTCAGACCCACAGAGCTTTATTTCTAATTCTAGTGCAGTTCCCAGAGTTTCCGGGCTGAGTTTTGTGTAAATGTATATGAAATAATACATCTATAATGGTATAGGTAACTATAAACACGGATATATGCGTTTGAATACGTCAGTCACTGTTATCGTCATACAGCTTCAGCTGGAGCAAAGCTGGTGCAGGTTCGTGACACTGCCACTGTGGAATAAGATGTTTTTGTAGGTGAAAACTGTTGTTATTTTAATCTCAAACATTTTGATTTCCATGTTAGGGGCCCACTAGGTTTTCTTTCATGGGCGCTCAAAATTCTGGCGACGCCTCTTAGTTGAACTGGAGAAGCTGCTTTGAAATTTAAAATGGAGACAAAGACAAAAAAGCACCTTACAAGGCTGCAATGGAATAGAAATGTCCAGTGCAAAAGATGATTGCCGTAAAAACAAAAGTAAGAGTTAAAGAGGACAGACAATGTACAGCAGAATGTTACTGTTAATTGGTTTTGGACATTTTAACAGTCGCAACATCTCAGATGCAACAGGTGAGGTGACATAATCCATTACTGTATTTGGTTTCAGCAAAATATTTAATATATCTAAAATACAGGCGCGCCTACGACATGGCAGAGAAAAGAAACTCTGCAAAAACGTTACAACTGAGCGCAAGAAGAGAAGTGACTTTCCAGAACGGTGCATACACTTGGAGATTGTGACTGAGCCATGGGAGAGAACAGCGAGGAACTGGATCAGATATGACTCGGCAAGCAGAGAGAAGTGTTATGAATAAGCGGCACAAGTACCAGTCTCCTCTAAAAGGACGAGCGCAGTACGAGAGTACAACGTATAGTTACTCACAACGTGGCACTTCAGCATAAGAGCACCGGGAAAGGATGTCAACTTGCACATTAATCACACCGACTCTCGTTATTTCTCTCTCTGCTCTTTAATGTGAATGTGTTGTCATGCATACCAACACACACACACACACACACACACACACACTCGACAGTCCCAGGTGCTGCACTCAGAGTGGAGACAGAAGACTTCTGTGGGATTGGGGAGCGCCTGTGATTAGGTTTTAGGTCTGTGGCAGGTACGCCGGCCACCTGTCAGAGTCAGGTGCAGGGCAGCACACAGGGGGACGTTAGGAGACAGAGCACCATCTGGGAGGCTGATAAGGAGGCAGAGGGCACCGTGGTTTTGGGAGGAAACCCGGAGCGGCTGTGATGTATTGTGACAAGACTCCAATTTACCTGCACAGGACGCAAATAATACACGAGGAGGAGTGATGGATTATAACGAATGTGAGGTGTGTCTGATCATACTTCAGGAATAAGAGCTACGTTAGCTCTTATGTCTGAAAATGTATAGGGAGAGAATGTACAGTATGTGGCTAGAAGAGCCCTGAAAGATTAGGCTAACTGTTATTCCTCATGCAATACATTTTGGCACATACTGTTCCGAGGTTGGAAACTCTGCAGAGCCTGTTGCTCTGTGCTTTCTGCCTCTGTGTCTTGTTAAATAAGATATTTTGCGGTTGGAGATTTAAGTGATTTCCTAATATAAGAAAGACAGCTGGAGGCGATGCAAATGACCGCGTCTTGACTGGACTCCCGGGATCTGCCTCCTTCGCAGAGCCAACGCCACCCGCACACTGATTTGACAATCCCGTTGATATGAAACCCCAGTAACGCTCATTTGCATTACGTTGGAAGTGTTTTCCCCCTCTTACAAGAGATGGTCTGCAGTTATTTCTTCGCTCTCTCTGTTACTCTCTGCACAAGAACCTTCTGACGGGCGATAGTCTCCATCTAAGCCCCTCTGAAGGACTCATTTGATTGCATAGGCTGTTCAGAGAAAAGGCGTGCTGCATGCATGCGAAGGAGTCCTCCGTCTCCTTGTAATTAATTAAGCTGCACATTATGCACAGGAGCCTAGACACAGCCTTAGCCTCGGATGTGCACAAGCCTCATGCACAGCCTGCCATGCATAATTGCCAGAGACTGGTACTTGTCTTCATTTTGAACCCAGGCTGGTGTCAATTCCACTTGGCAAATGTCCACTCAATAACCAAACTGCTCTGTCTGTCTTCTTCTGTATTTCAGTGACAGCTCAGGGCCTAAAACTCCTCTAAAACAGCAGTCCAGCATATTAAAGTCATTTTTAGCTCGAGGTCCGCTCACTTTCTTACTCCGGTGCTTTCAAGTGCACATCACCGTCTTCATCTGTTAAATTTGCTCACTTGTCCCGGATGGATCACTCTGTTGTGATAACAGGTGGTGTTAACAGGGACTGTGCAGGTCACATGATGGCAACTGTGCAAACTGAACCTGCTGGTGAAGACGGCGAGATGCAATTACAATTATTGCCCCGCGACATATTTCAGCATATTAATGTTTAATTCAAGCTCAAGCCTTTGACAACTGGGGCAAACGTCCATCTGCTGATGATGCGATGCCACTGAATCCTCCAGAACAGCTACTAAATGGACCTTGTGGTAAGATTTGTTTTTTATCGGTTAGTATTTTTTTGGAGCCGTTTGCGGTGCTTTGAAACTGGAATAAATTATGATAAAAGGTGTTTAAGCTACTGCATGTTGTCCAGCTGGTGGACAAAATTGGGAAAACATAACCCACTTTACTTTGGTACAAACAACATTAACACGTAATGATGCCTTCGCACTGCCACAACAACAGCTGAAGGTTATATTCCTCATAACAGTGGTGTGTATTGTTGAGGGAGTTATGGACTCCAGTAAAATGTTAGTGCCCAGTCTCTGTAAATGAGGCCTGAATAGCTGCAGGAGCACTGAAGTCACAGGGCTCCTCATCACAGGACAGCTAAATGAAGTCGGGTTAAATCAGCTGCACATTCACCTAAAGAGCCATCATGACACGAGAAAGTACATTATCCAAAGACATGCACGCGAGTGTCTCTGCTCTCTGTATCTCCGGCTTCATGAGGACCCCGTGACACTTTCTGCTCGGGGACATAATAATCTCAGGTAACAGATGATGTAATTCTGCTCTGTAGCAGCAATTTTCGTGATAGATGAGGCTTTCCCGTTTTCCTCAACCAAATCGTCTATTAAAGAGCTTCCCATTGATTGGCACTGGGGCTTTATGGCCTCTCGCTGTACTGCGGGGAAGGAAGTAACCACCAGGCCAGCCAGTCCGAACTGCACTGTGCAAACAGCTGTACTTTTGAATAATAATAAATGTCAACACGCTGTATTACACTGCACACTTGGACTCGGGGTGGAAAGTAAGAAAAAGCGCTGTGCATTGCTAAACATCACACAATTTCACATTTATAATTGAATATTGTTTATGCCACTGTGTATGTGAGGGCTGTACTTATAATTTATGTGGCAGAATATCGTTTTACATACATTATTAGACCAACATTAATACACTTTGGTACATGCTTAACTTATTTAACATTTTGAGAGGAATCATTCTTCACTTATATTCTATTCTTCAGTAGTTGTTGTACCAAGCTACTATTATTCCACCACTGTTCACTGTGCAACAACACAGGAGGCAGTATGTATGTATGTATGTATGTATGGGTGGGGTGGGGGGGTCAGCAAGGGCCCAACAGCAAACGTTTGCCCAGGGGCCATGAAAAGGTCAATCCGGCCTGCGTATCTACAAAGCTAAATATAAAGAGGAGTCGAGCGGCCTGATTCACATCCCAAACATGAGGCTTGTTAATGACTTTAACAGATTGATTTTAATTTTACATTGTTGTCAGAGGACGAGCGTCTTTGGCAAGTTGTGGTGACAGAATCAGCCACCGCTGAGTGATCATGTGGCAATACACTTTATGACATTATAACCAACATCAAAATGAGGGCCTCTACATTTCTAAAATGTCGGTTATTTCAGGATGGAACGTGTGTTGGTTGGTAATACAGACCAGGAATATCAGGCATTTCAGTAACCTGTAGTAATAATGATGGTGATGATTTCCATATATCTTCTCTAATTGGAAACATCAGTAATCTGTAATTCAACATCAAACACTCAGTAATTACAGTTGCTTTTCATTACAACTTGCAAAAAAATTATATATATAATTACTTTTAACAATAGTATATATGTATGTAATTCTTTTTTAAATCACAATCAATCTGTTCTCGCTTTTGAAATCAGCTACATACGTTATCATGCGATGTCTTTTGAGCAGTTTGCTGCCGGACATGTTTTAATAAAGCGCCAATAAGCTTCAAGTGAAGAGCTGTGGCTGACTAAAGTGTAACACTGCCATCTAGTGACACAAGAACGGTGTTACAAACATGAACCCGGCTCGGTGTCCACGGTCATGAGTCCACAGCTGACTGCGTGACCATAGCGGACGGTGTCTCTTTCAGCTTCGATTTTCAGGATATGCTTCTTTTAAAAAAAACAAATAACACATTTCTAAGTGTATTTGAGCTCAAAGGGGAGTTTACAACTGGACTTGAAATGCTATTGGCTTAGGTCTTCAGGATTAAATGACATAAAGGGATAAGTAATATAGATAATAAAGATCTCAAGTAAATATTATTCTCCCAATAATCCAACGCAAGATATAAATACTACCGATACTATTTTCTAATATTACTCATTGATTTGCATAGACTGAGCGTTGCTGCCCTCCGCTGGCTGATGGTGGTAAAACACCGTGTTGCTGTTATGGACAAATACAATGCGTTTTGTTTTGGGACGATTTTTTTCTACACTTGGATTTGAGATGTTTGCATGTGGTGTTCATGTACCTCTTTTTGACCCCCCCTTTTGTTTGCATTAATGATCGTCAGCTGCATTCGTGCTGCTTTGGCTCAATAAAACTACAACCAAACTGAACTTTGGAGCCACTCAAAGCTGAAACTGTGAGGTATTCTCTCTCTCTCTCTCTCTCTCTCTCTCTGTCAGGATATTTCTGTTTGTCTTCATCACATGGCGTGATACAAACCAGAATAACAATAATCACAGAGCAGCCAGCAGATGAAAGTGTCCTCCCAGCCTCCAGGCACCACAGGCCTCCCTCAGTGACTGTAGCCGTGGTGAAGAAGTGTCTCCTCTACTTCTTGGTTCTAACCAGAAACACATGGGGTTTTTTTAAAATACAATAAACTTTATCAACTCAGCCTGTTTACAGCAGAATGTACTTTTCCACCTATAGTTATATCATAAATTAATGGGCCTATTATACAGAAATGTAACTCGGATGCTGAGATGAACTGCAGAAGGGACAGTGTGTGTGTGTGTGTGTGTGTGTGTGTGTGTGATAAACCTAATAATGACTTTACACAAGCTAAAGCCTCAACGCTTGAACCATTAAAGTTAACAAATTCAAGCTTTTTTGTTGTTTTTTTTTTAAAATATGGCCTTAATAAATCTCATCGTTTCATTGTAACATGAACCAGATCAGTTAAGTGTTGTTGCATGTTACCACCAACTTAATATTCCAGGGACCAGCCTGCA